>PVLD010017761.1:0-40876 GCA_004027595.1 Dinomys branickii | reverse complement strand
TCCCTACTATCTTATCTATAATTTGGTATTTCCTTTAATGTTTTTGTGTTAACTAATGTGAAGATAACTATGTAATACAACATCTAGTTCTAATTCCCTACTATATTCTGTATAACTTTGTATTTTCTGTATTGTTTATGGCTTTTCTGGTTCATATGTCTCCATTCTTTTGTCTTTAAAATAAAATTAAAAAAAAAAATGTACGCCACCACACCTGGCTAGATTCACAGAATTCTTAAAAGATATTCTTAGATTAATTTTCTTTTCTGGTGTTTTTGGTGGTTTTGTTTTTTGACACAGGGTCTCCCTACATATTTCAGCGTGGTCTCATACTGAGTATCCTCTTGCCTCAGCCTTTCCAGTTCTGGGATTGCAGGTGTTCATTACCATGCCTGATCTTAGACAAATTTTCTAATAGCAATGCTGGAATTTTTTGCTACACTTGAACTGAGCCAAAAGCCCAAGCAGCAATGTGTGCTGGGCTTTTTTAAAACTTAATTTGCAGTTTTTAAAATTGCCTTTTGGTTTACAATCATGTGATAGTATTATTTTCTTGAGACTTTTACATATTCTTTATGCTTATTCCCTTAATACTCGCATGTTCTTTTGAAATTATATTTACAAACTGATGATGTTACTCTGATATATTTAGAATATCCACATCTTTAAATAATTTCGAGCTAAGTAATCAGGATTACAGAAGTATTCCGTTTCAATGAGACTTGTTTATGAAAGTTAAACTGTATTTGAAGCTTAATTTGCTGACACTGTTATATTTAATGGCTCCTTTGAAATTGCTTCTAGTATATCGCAACCATTTAACAAGAATCAAATTTGATTAAATTTTCAAAGAGCTACCAGACAATATTCACAACATCCCCATTCTATTTAAGGCATAATTCTGTGTAGAAAAATATTAGAAGACTATGTTAAACTGACTTTCATTACTTTTCATTTCCTGAGTAATTTCTATTATGATATACTTTTTTAAAAAATCAGGCAGAGAAACATTTAAATTGCCTGTTCTCTAATAAATCACTGTTGTTTTGTCTATTTAGCCTTTATTGGACCAAATAGTTCAAGTGTTCAATAGTTTACTTTTATTAGACTCAGTGCATTTCACTAACCACCCTTTCTCTCTTGTCTGAAGTCAAGAAATGCCTGGTTATTATCCTTTTGAAAATTGTAAATACACTTGAAGCCTCATAATTACCATGAGTCCTTCTTAAAATTTTTAAAGCCTCGTTTTTTTTATACTTAAAAAAAAAATAAATCCTCAATTTTTTCACTTTACATGTAGAAAGTTGGCTTCCTAGGTTCTTTTTTTTTTTTTTTTTTTGACGGTACTGGGGATCAAATTCAGGACCTTGCGCTTGCCAGGCAAGCACTTATTCCACTGAGCTATATCCCCAGCCCTTCCTAGGTTCTTAATATGCTCTTTATTGTTTTTAATTAAACTTTATGAGGTAATTTTGAAATTTTTAAAATACAAGAGGTTATACCTTTCTGAAAATACAGTACAGTGTAGGCAGGAGTGGTAGCGCATGTCTATAATCCTAGCACTCAGAAGGCTGAGGCAGGAGGGTCACTCACTGTAAGTTCAAAGCCAGCCTTGAATGTATAGCAAGGCTGTCCCCAGAAAGCAAAATTAAATTAAAATTAAATTGGAATGCAATGTAGAATTGTTAAGTGCTATGCTCTGAATATAATCAGTGTAAGCTGTATTATATGTAAAATTACTGCACCCAACTTGTGGCACTATGGTAAAGGACAATAAGGGTGAAATACGATCTCCATATTTAAACGAATCTTAAGTTTTAGACAATAACATTATCTACATATTTTTTTTAATGTGAGTGGTAGACCATGGAGAAGTGAGCCTATTAGAGTTTAATTAGAAAAAAGGTTTGGGCAAAATGTAGTCTATTCCAGCTTAAAGAAAAAAAAAGAAGGTGTGCTTTAATAAAAATGGAGTTCTGTGACTGAGGTGTAACCTACAGGAAGACATGAATCGAACTCAAGACCTTGTGCTTACCAAGCTGGCACTTGTCCCTCTGAGCTATATCCCTAGCCCATGAAGACATGAATCTTATACAGAAAATTCATTGTAATTGTCAGTACACTTGGGAAAGATATTCTGGCTAAAAATTGGAAAGGAAAATAAAACTCAGTATTACTGCTGGGTGTGGTGTCATATGCCTGTAACCCCAGCACTTGGGAGGCTAAGACTGGAGGAGGATTGCCACAAGTTCAAGGCCAGCCTAGGCTACGTAGTGTTTTCAGGGACAGGCTGAACTATACCACGGAACTCTATCTCAAAAAAAAAAAACACTGGTAAGGTCTGGTATGATGGTGCATTCCTATAATTGCCTGTAATCCCAGCACTTGGGAGGCTGAGGCAGGATCGTTGTTAGTTCAAGACCAGCCTGAGCTTCAAAATGAGCTCAAGGCCAGCCTGAACTGCATAGCAAGACCCCATCTAAAAAAAAATAAAGGTAAAAAGTAAAAAATTGGTGAACTGCAGAGAAAATATGTATGCTTATGTTTTAGGAAAATATAAAGATATGCAAGGGCGATTGAGACGTAATAGATGATGAAAAACTGGCATAAAAATTATTAAGGTTTTCTTAATTTTTGTTTCTAATTCCTTAGGAAGTAGAACATTATCTGTACTAGACATTAAAGAATAATGGTTTCCCTGTATCTTTTTTTTTTTTTTTTTTTTTTTTTTTTTTTTTTTTTTTTTTTTTTTTTTTTTTTTTTTTGGTGTTTTTGAGACAAGGTCTCGCTATGCAGTTCAGGCTATCCTTGAGCTCACTTTGTAGCCTAGGCCGGTTTCAAACTACTGAGCCTCTTGCCTCAGCCTCCCAAGTGCTGGGATTACAGGCATGCGCCGCCACACCTGGCTCAGTATCTAAATTTTAACATTTCAGAGAGTATTCTTTTTTAATTGCCTACAGTTTGTGCTTTTTTTTTCCCCATAAGATGGTTCTCAATCAGTTGCCCAAGGTGACCCAGTTTCAGTGCTCCTGCCCTAGACTCCCAAGTAGATGAGATAATAGGCTTTTGCCATCATGACTGGCTATTGGTTTTTGACTAGCCTTTCGATTTTTTTTTGTATATATTTACAAAAGTTGGACTGTTACATGTCATTGGAATGTGCTTTTTTCTTCACAAAATATATTACAACATACTTGCGCTAAACATGCATGTATGAGCATGAATGTGGATCCTTTAAGTAGTTTATATACATTATATATGCTTACAATTTCCTCCCCTTGTTTTGCTGTTATGAAAGTACGGTAATTAATGTTCTTGTTTAGTTATATCTCCAACAAAGAGTTTTCACACTCCAGATAGGATACACACGATCAATTAGCATAAGCTGTCTGGATTTCACTGCTGTTGACTGTGCAGTACCCTTATGATCTAAAACTAGCACCAGATGAATTAGATACCTAAAGGATTTTCTGGCCACTTGATCAGCACCAGATCATTATATTGTTTTAACTCTATATTAATTTTTTTTAACTCTTTATTTTGATCTTTTTTGTTGTTTTACTACTCACCGTTAATGATATTTTAGAAGGCAAATAGGGCTGAAGTTTTAGCTCAGTGACGCTAAGCATGAGGCCAAGTTCAGTTTCTAGCACTGCAAAAAAAGAAAAAAATCAGCAAGAATAATAAGCAAGTCTATCATTGATAGTGCTGGCTGTGGTAGGAAGAAAAATTGTTTAGATTTGCTTTATCCCATTTGATGAGCCTTTATCTTACAATAAATTTATTTGAGCTATAAATTTATTGTGACATCATGGCAGGCAGAACAGTTACTGTAAGTCAGAACTTTTGGGCTTTAATGCTTTTTCCAGAGATTTGGATTCTGAAACAGAAATTGTCGAGGAATTTGATTTTTGAGTACCATGTCTGTGAATATGATATTAAGTAGTTCTTGGACTAGTGTTTTGTATCTTTGTGTTTTTTGTTTGGAGACAGGCTGGTCTTGAAGTCAGTATGTAGTCTGGGCTGGCTTCAAACTCACAGTGTCCTGATTCAGCCTCCTGAATGTTAGGATTACAAGCGTGTGCCACCATGCCCAACTAGACCACTATTCTTGATGAATGGAATGCACATCCTCATACTTTTGAATTATTTTCTCAAAGTCTTAGAAGTAGGATTATTTACATCAAGATATACTTTTTAGGCTTCTCAATATAGATAGGACATTTATATTCTCATATACAAGGTGTAAAAATACCATTTTCTATCATCTTGCCAGTATTAAATATTATTAATTTTTAATCAGTAATGGATGTGTGTAACTGTAGGATATCATGGCCTTAGTAGTTGCTGTGTACTGTGTTTGTCACTAAATATATACAAAGCTCTGAGTAGTTTGGATTAAATGTCTGGTGAAGTTTGAGTATACCTAAATGGTAATCTTAGAAGAATATAAAGTCACTATGAAAAGGTTGGATTTGTCAATTGTGGAGAAAGGTTTGGTACCCCTTTCTTATGTTTATCATAAGAAATGAAGCTTATTATATTTTACTGAGCACCTTTTGCTTTGTTCCAGTAGCCGGATCGAGCTCGGAGATGTAACACCACACAATATCAAACAGCTGAAGAGGTTAAACCAGGTCATCTTTCCAGTCAGCTATAATGACAAGTTCTACAAGGATGTGCTGGAGGTTGGCGAGCTAGCAAAACTTGGTATAGTGTGATTCTTTTTTTTAATCCTTTTTTAAAAATGTATGCTTTTGAACTGTACCTGTTCATATTAGAGCCAAACGTTAACTAATTTAGTTCCTTATCATACAAGTGGAGAAATTAGACTGATCTAAGTTCTGAGAAACATCTTAGAGATAAATAATTTTAGAGATAAAATAATTAAAAGGAAATGCAAAATGTTTATTATTTAGTTTACTTGAATATTATCACTGATTTGGCTTTACTACAGAGGAGGCTTAACCTTCCTAAGACAGTGTAAGAGGTTCTTGAAACATTGACAGTCATGAAGTAGTTGATTAAAATTTAACACTAATAGGAACAATTTAGTCTTTTAGAAGAGTAAATAACATGTGTTATTTTACCATTGAACTTTGTATCTTTATATTTTCCATGGCAGCCTATTTCAATGATATTGCTGTAGGTGCAGTGTGCTGCAGGGTGGATCATTCACAGAATCAGAAGAGACTTTACATCATGACACTAGGATGTCTTGCACCCTACCGAAGGCTAGGAATAGGTAAAATTAATAGTGGGCTTTTTTTTAAATGTCAAAGAAGCATAAATGCATTGTTTGGTAATCTGTATGATCTAGTAAGTCTGTTTATTAACATAACTTAAGTCGAAGCCCTATATAAATTTATATCCTTTGGGTCAAATTTTATTTGTAAGAATTTATGTAAAAAGATTGCTCTTCTACTTACATTTTAAACATGTTATATAGAGAACAAAATTTGGGAAAATAAGGAAATTTGTATATACCTTGTAAATTCTATTAGGACAAGATAAGAGAATTTATAAAGGTAGATTTGTAAGGTCACTTATTTGCTGTTTGTCGTATTAATAGGAACTAAAATGTTAAATCATGTCTTAAACATCTGTGAGAAAGATGGCACCTTTGACAACATCTATCTGTAAGTAAAATAATATTTAATGTTCTATGAGTTTAATAAATTGTCAGTAAAAATATTTACTAGGAACTTAAAATCTGCCCACTTACTTTGTGTCTTTGAACACACTATGGAAATACAGTTTTCTCTAGGAATCTGTAAGGAGTTGGTTCCAGGACACCCTAAAGATACAAAAATCTGAGGAGCTCAAACCTCTGTATAAAACAGCAGAGTCATATATGTGCCATATAGATACCCTCTTATATACTTTGAATCTGCTTAGATTACTTTAAGTATTTATGTAGTTAAGAGCTACGTAAAAATAACTGAATTGCTTAGGAAATTACAAAAATGTGTATTCAGTACAGATGCAGCTTTTTTCCCCCAGAATATTTTCAGTCTGGTGGTTGAATCCATAGATGCAAATTCCATGGACATAGAGGACCAGCTATAGTTTTTAGTAAGCTTTGGTTTTGTTTTAATAATAGAAAGCAACCTAAGTTAAAATACATAGCGTAATTATATTGGAAAGGGAGCTCAAGTCATGATAAAGCCAGGATTAAAACTCAACTGTTCAGAATTGAAGACCATTAACATCTTAATAGTATTTTTCTCGTGTTATGTTGCTTGCACTCTGTTTTGTTGAATGTGACCGGTGATGTGCTTATTTGTACTAGAGTTTAATAATCAAAATCAGAGATGATTTCACTTAAGATTATATTTGTATCTCAAGGGATTATAGATTAAAACCAAGACTAAAATCATAGCTATGGATTGTTTGTAATTCATTTTAGGTGGTGGGAGAAATTAAATTATACAATGTTATTTTGAAGAATAACAATCTGAAGCTCAGATTTCATGTATTTAAAATACAACATGTGTTCTGTCATGTATATGTGATAGGATATATTCAGGCATGTGAGACCCTAACTCTTAGGGTTTTTAATCATTTTTTTCTGCATCATATTTAATGTGACTTCATCCCCATGGTTATTTAATCCATTTTAAAGAACTCTTTTTCCCTTCAGAAATATCACAAATATGGCTCTTTATCCTTTAACTGTTAAGAGCATCCTAATCTTAGCCATCTGTTCTGCAAATGACAGAATTAGGTTAAAATTTTCAAATTGTCATCAAAAAGTTCTCTGAATAAAGCATTAAGTAATTTTTGTTGATTACTTAGTTGAAGAGAATATAAATATTCCACAACTATTTTGAAGCTGATTAAATTTTAATATATTATATCTTTATACCTGTTACATCTTAGGCACGTCCAGATCAGCAATGAATCAGCAATTGACTTCTACAGGAAGTTTGGCTTTGAAATTATTGAGACAAAGAAGAACTACTATAAGAGGATAGAACCTGCTGATGCTCACGTGCTTCAGAAAAACCTCAAAGTCCCTTCTGGTCAAAGTGCAGATGCGCAAAAGACAGACAACTGAACAAATTACAAATGAACTTTCTTGCACTTGCTTGTCGCCAAATAAAAAGAGAGGCCCATGTGTCCCCTCCCCTCTTCGTTAAGCTTTCCCTCCTTGTTCTCTTGTTCTTGGTTTTCCTTTTCCCGCCCCCCTTTTCTTTAAAAGTTTTAATAATTTCAAGGACTTTTTAAAAAATCATGTTTGGATTGTTTCAGTTCTCATTTTTGTGAGGTGGTTGGATTGAAGGAAGATCTGTTTACTTTCATAGTTAAGATGTATAACCCGAAAAGTTTGGGTATCAAATGATTAGAAATTTTTAAACTTTTTTTAAAAATGTCCTGCTTTCACATTGAAGGGCAGAGCCTACAGATACTGTTTATTTCAAAAGACATAAAGACACAGCAGCAATATCTTTTTCTCTGATTCGTAGACAAGTTCGGTGTGTTGTGGTACCTTGGGTTTTAAAGACTGTTTATGGGATGCTCGTCCCTGGACATTGCCTTCACCCCACCTTTAGTCCTTCTGAGCACTCTCAGGAGTTGGACCATTGTTATCCTTGTGAAAAATGCTAAGCTCATTTAGATTTTTAAAGCATTTGATTTTTCTCTTCTTGCTGATTGGTGGGGAAGTTTGGGTAGGTAGTGTTATACATTGGTCTAAGTATTTGAGTTAAACTGCTTTTTTAATGAGTGGACTGATTGTCAGCAGGTTTGTTTTTCCTGCTATTGTTGCTAGAGGCATTAACATTTAGAGTGAGCTGGTGAGATTAAAATTTTTTTTTAATATCCCAGCTAAAGATAATAGCCTTTAACTGACCTAAAGAAGTTTATTGTGATTTAGTTTTTTTCTCCTGTCCTTTTTCTTCAGTAAGCCCAACAATACCATAGTTAGTCTAACTTTAAAAATGGAATTGGTGTCCTTACAGGTTAACACCCCTAAATATACCTGACGCAGGTGTTTTTTTCTTGGACATATTTTAAAATACCTAAAGGAAAGCTTAGATGGACTTGGGGCACAATAAATGCATTTAATGTCAACTAGTACAGGCTGTTAATTAAAAATGTTGCCAGTGAGTGTTTGATTATATAGGAAAGAATATCTAGACAGTATTTTTTGAGAATAACATAGTTGTGATAATACTCCTTACCTGTTGGAGAATATCCTGGATTTGTTTATGCTGTGTGCCTACAATATTGAGTTCAAGGATTTGGGATAAGAGGAATTATTGAACAAACTGCTTCTGTTCTTGGGAAGGTAGAAGCACAGACTGCTAATAAAGTACAAATATCACTGTGACCTCCTCTACTGACAGGAGTGGTTTTATGCTGGATCCTTCTCTGGCAAGTAGGGAGTGGTTATGACAAGGTGGTAACTGTTTTCCTCCCATTGTCCAATCTCAATATTTGCAGTTTTTTAGATTGTCAGTGGTGGTGGCTCAAGAAATACTCGAAAGCAGTGCACAAAACTTGAGTTTTCTGTCATTTGACTTTTTGGTTTTTGGTACTGGGAATTGAACTCAGGACCTCATGTTCACTAGGCAGACGCTGCTCCACTGAGCTAAATCCCCAGCCCTGTCATCTGACTAAAAGGAAGTTTGATTTGTAATATTTATCCTCACATGTAAAAGTCTCATGTCCAAATAAGTTACATGGCAAAATTACTTTATAGAATGTTTGTACACATTTATAACCTTAAGTTTTCATTTGGAAATGTGAAAGTACAAAGTAAAATAGACTTCAGCAGTCTTGAGTGCCAAGGAAAAATTTTTTTAAGGAAGATGGTTGCATAAGTATATAGGGTTCTAATCCCATTGAAAATGTAGAAAGACCGTGCTGGTTGGTCTTTGGTATCTGTTTCTTAATCCGAATCCAATCTTAGAAGAAATGTTTAACATTAAGCACCTTTACTATTACCTTCATGGATAAGTTTCAGCTTGCTCTTGCCAAGAGAAGAGTGCTTGAGTTATATAGAAAGCGTAGTTGGCATGAAGAGTTCAGCCTTTTTGTGAACTTCCCAGATATCAAAATAGATTTTGATACATAAATGAATTTTCTGAGACTACACTGCCTCTATTTCTGTAACTATTTCACCTGGACTCTCTAAGCCGTCCTATGAATGTATCCCTAAATGTGGTTACTGAAAACCAAATAGCTGCCTCACAATGAAGTACATGTTATTTAAAGACAAAAATATTCAAGTTTGAATTAAGTGTGTAGGCTTCCTATTGTTGTAGAGTTTCTTTTTCCACACTAGTCAATGACTTAATCTAAAATCTTAATGTCTGTAAAGGGTTAATTGTCCCCCATCAAGTTGGTATTAGGTAGTTCCACCCCCTTAGAGAAGGGAAGATACCGAGGTAGATGCTGGGTACTAGTTCACATGTCTGAGTCAGTAAAGACTAATGTCCATTGTTGAGCTGGTTATTTTGACAAATGTTAAAAATAACCTTTGAGATAAATCAGTAATTCGATTAATTAGAAGATTACAGGATATATCTACTTTTCAAGATGGTTTTTACTGTGGGGCAAACATTAAAATTATACCATATGCTAAGTTGCATTTGTCTATAAAAGAATCTGTAGAGAAATCTATGCAATATATAATTTACCCAAATTAGTTTCCATTTGGGGGAAAGAGTTCTAAAATATTTCCAAAGCAATTTTCTCTTCATTTGAAAAGTCCTTCAGAAAGAGAACTATTGGGAAACCGTGGTGTGTGATGGTGGAAAAGCAAAGCTCCCTCAGTTTTTGGAGGGAATAACTTTAAAAACACTGAAATGGTTAAGTTTACTTGGTGCAGTTAAAAATTAAACTTTTCAATTTTAACATTGCTGTTACATCTGAAATAAACTTATGCGATGTTCTGGTAGTGATCTGTGATGTCTAAATGCCAAGGGAACACCTGCATTGTCCTCTGCAGTCAGCAACCGTAGGTAGTCATTGTGTGCTGTTGCCCATAATGTTTTGTTCCCCTACCCGCATGCTTCCCCCAGTGCTAGGGCTGCAGATCATACCCAGACCTTCTGCGCTAAGCTACATCCCTAGCCCTTTTTATTTTTTTTTAGTTGTGTAGGGGTGTTTTGAACTTTTGATCCTCCTACTACAGCCTCCTTCAGTGCTGGGGTACAGGCGTGTGACACCATGCCCAGCTTGCTTTTCTATTTAAGAACTAATTTAAAACTCAAAAAACAGTATAGGTTGTAATAGAGACATCCTAATTCAGGCCTTTTGCAACTTGCACAAACACAACCCAATATCTGTAGTTTAATCTTGTGAGAGAAAAAATACCTAAGGAGCTGTGCTGTTGCTGTATTTTGAGTTAATTGTTTAACTATCACAGTATAAATTCAGGTTTTTTTCTTTTCTCTTTTTGGTAGTTGAATGAGTTTGAGAATTTGTTTTTCCTCCTATTATCGAACAAGCATGAATTTAAAATTTTGACAAAATTAACTCAGTATTTCAGGTCAAAGTAGTTGTAAGTACAATTTTTACTTTTTTCAGGAAACAGTGGGTCATCTTTGCCTGGTATGTCACTTATCACCCAAAATTTAGCAACTTGACAACAAACATTCCTGCACAATCTCTAACTTGAAAATCTAGATGTAGCTGGCCTGCTTCGTTCTGGCTTGAGATCTCTTAAGTTTATAGTAAAGTTGTCAACCTGGGCTGCATCATTTTCGAAGGCTTGATGAGGGCTTTGGGAGCTGACCTCCAAGGTGGCTCCCATGGCTGTTGGGCCTCAGCTCCTCATGATGGATGTCTCCACAAAGCTGCCTGCCTGCCAACTAGCATCTGAATTCCCCTGGGGCAAGCAATCCAAGAAAATAAACAGAAGCCGTCTTCAGGATACACCAAATACTGTATCAGCGCGGTGCACTATGGGAGGGATGTAAATACTGGGAAGCGGGGATTATTGGGTGTCGTAGGCTGACTGGTTCTCACAGTGTTTAGGGAAATGCTGGGCTCCGTTGACTACCAACTGTGGTTGGTGACATGTTTTATTACTCGATGAAGGGATTGGTTTCCTAAATGTGGTCTAAAGAGCAATATGCTTTGTAGTTACTCTGAGTGTAAAGGACAAAGGGAGTGGATAATGAGTTCCACTCTTGTGGTTAGGTTTTCAGAGGGAAACTAAGCTGTCTCAGACTCTTTTTAACAGCTTATAGAAACCTGATGGGATGAACATTTCTTATGAGAAAGGGCCCTGAATTGGGTCTTCATTGAAAGGCACAGGAAATTAATCCTGCTATTTATGGTACAGTCAAGCTTGAGTCAGATTCTTAAATGTAGGTATAATTTGGTAAAACATTGATAAATGTGATGTTGGGTCTATTAGGCAGAAATTTTCAACTTTTGAGTTCAGCATTCAAAACTCTTTGATTTCTTAGGTAAAAGCTGTCTAGAATCAAAAGTCTGATCCAAAAATAATTGGGAACAGAAAGTAATATAAAGCAGTTGCTCCTGATACCGCCCAGAGTTTGTCTTGTATGTAGCATTTTTATATTTGTGATAAAAGTTTCACCTCAACATTTGAGGAGATAGCTATTTGGATAAAATATTTTGGACTTTCTGAGTTAGACAAGTTAGATATTCCAGATTTATATACTGTCCTCAAAACCCAAGGCAGGTGTGGTGATACATGCCTACAGTCTCAGCATTCAGAAGGCGGAGGTGGAGGACTGGCCTAACCTGGGCTATACGGTCCCTGTCTCAAAAGAGAAAGAAAAAAAAAAAGCCAACCTCAAGTCACCTGAGTTCATGAAGTACATATCTAAACGTCTAGAGTTAAGCATATTTTCAGTGTCTGTAGCTTTAATGGTATCCGATGAAAGGGTCTGTCTTAGACCAAACTTGTGGAAACCTTCCTGTCTGTGCCCTCAACAGTAGGGCTTAAATGCTGCAAGATCACACTGAGCTACAACCCTAGGCCTTTTTTGGGACAGGGTCTCATGTCACTTGAATTGCCCAGGCTGGGCTTGAACTTGGGGTCTTTCTGCTTTAACCTGGAGTGCTGGGTTACAACTGTGTGCCACTACACCCAGCTTCAGTTACTCATCTTTGAGAAACTGTATTGGCAACGTCAGCAATCTTCTATAAAGACTTAGACTACCTTGAATTGTCAATAGCAATCTCCTACCATGAAGTGTAATAAAACTATCAGACACTACACGTGTATTGTTTCTACAAATGTATTCTGGACTGTTCTTCCCAGCTCTGCCAAGGCATGTAATATCCATGGCCTCTAAAATTATACTTTCAATAGAATTCACATCTTCCTCTTTACCAGTTAAGACCTGCTCTCCCAAAGATCTTGGTTGCACTTTCACTTTGGAAGAAACATGGTAGAAATGTTCTCCACACTGGCCTGTTTTCACATTGGTCAAATACAAACAAAAGTTATTACTCCCATTGAGGGATTGAGATGCATAAGTATGAAAGGTAATGCAACAGGCATACAAGTTCAGGATTTATTGCAACAGAAGTCAAAAATTGTGATTCCGTCAGGTATAATGTCTCCCCAGAGCCATGTAGCTTATCCCATCCAAAATTGCTTTCCTCAAACTGCAGTTTAAAAATAGCTCGCCAGCTCAAATCTGGTGACATCATGGTTGGATCGTGTCAAACAGAAGTGACTTCCCAAATGATGTTTTATATCAGTATCCAAAAAGCAAACTGTTCCGTCTTTCATCATTTTGGCGTTTGTGGTCAGTGCAAAGTTACTCTACAGACGAGTGACCCTAGGAATGATTACTAAGTAGGAATTTCACTTACATAAAAGCAAATCTGTATAGCTCTTCACATGTAACGTACAGATGACTTCACACTTTGTTCTACTGTGGTATCGGTAAAATGCCTAATTTCTGCAAGTATGACTACGAAATATTCAGTATCTCCTAGCTTCCCCCTGAAAACCCTCTTGCCAAAAAAATTGCTCACTGTCTCCACACCAAGTCAAAGTTTGGGCTGTCACATGTATTCTGGAACAAATTTAGAGCATGTTTCCCACGGGTGTGGTGGTGAACACTTGTAATCCAGCTCTCAGGAAGCTAAGGGAGGAGGACCATTGCGAGTTCGAGACCAGCCTGAGCTGCATAGCAAGACCCTGTCTCAAAATGACAAAAATGTCCCCTGTAATTTACAGGCTTAGTGCGCTGATAAATTTGATCCTGAGATGGGACTTGTGAGAAGTCAGGCACTGATGCTGAGTGGCACAATCTTGCCCTGGTGACACCTGCAGACTGGTAGGAAACAAGTACATTTTTTCAGTTGCCATGAGGTACTGTAATGGGCATAATTTTACAGAATTCTAATTATATCTGAAAACATGTTCCCTTCCACATACTACGAGACATAGTTTGCCTGAGTTTTAAGAGGATATTTCTTTTTCTGTCTTTGGTCAGTGTAGGTATGATTCCAAATAGCAGTGAAAAGGGATACTTTTTCACATGAATGAGAAAATGAGAGTCAGTGTAATATGAAGAGGAAAATTCAAGATATCTCAGCAATATTTCAGTACAGAAGCAACAATTTAATAAAAGCTAAACACAAACACCAGGAGCATTCTGTGAGCACTCTACAGCCAGAAAGGAAATTTCACTCAACAGAAAGGACCACTCTAAAAACTGGTCATACGTAGTATGAGGTTCCTTTGGAATTGAAGGAACGTGTACTGAGTGAATTGAAATAAAGGGATAATATACCACATGCACGGATATAGTGTGTAAGTCCACAAAACGGATTTAGCAAATTCCAACAGGTATACTTTGCTGTTGGAGTTAGACTTAAGTTATAAATTAAGGGGAGGTTAAAGCAGGCTTGCAAATCCAACAGTCTAGCCTGAGGAACTTAGACCTTGTCGCAAAAAAAAGATTTTAAAAATAATAAAAGAACGGGCTATAACGGAGCAAAGGCCCTGGGTTCAATCCCCAGTATTGGGGAGTGGGGGTGTACTAGATCACAGGATAAATGCACTTAGGTTACGGGAGTTTAACAAGTACAAGGTAACTGGTTAGCACTTGGAAAAATAATATAGGACCAACTAAAAGATCAAAACAAATCTAGAAAGTATGTAGTAATTGAACATGTCATTTGCAAACTTTAGAGTTGAGCTAAACTGACAAAATAATGTTGGACTTGGCAAAGTGACAACCATGCATTAGTAACTGGAACTTTTGCATTAAGGACTTTGAAGGTCTGGGAATGACTGGTAGAGCGCTTGGTGGGTCTGACATAGGTCTGATCTCCAGCACATGGGTATGGGGAGGGGATTTACTCAGTGTTTGAAGACTACCTCAGGAAAACAGCAGTCAAAGCAATTATAATGGGGAATATTTTTAATTTTACTCTTTGTTGGTCTTTTTGAGACAAGGTGTCATTATGCAGTTCATACTAGACTTGGGCTCACTTTGTACACCAGGCTAGCCTCAAACTCACAATGATCTTCCTGCCTCAGCCTCCCAAGTGTTGGGACTATAGGCATGTGCCACCATGGCTGGCAAGGCAATTTTTTAAAAATATGGCTTTATATTTGCCTAATAATGAGAGTTTAAGAATATTTTATTATGCTATACCTAAACCCACTGCCTTGCATTGGATCGATTCTTTACAATAGCATTTATTGAAGGTTTTATCATGTATGAGGCACTGTGATAGATGCTACCGTACAGCATACTGCCATAGTTATCAATACTGTATTACATATTTAGAAATTTGCTGAGGATAAATATTACATAAGTGTTATCACAAGATAATTACAAGGGTGAGAGGAAATAGTAAGTGATGGGTATTTTATGATGGGATAATGGCTTCATGGATACACACTTTCTCCAAATTCATCAGTGTGCACATTGAGTGTTTACACATTTTTCTGTTTTAATCATGTCTTAAGTTTTACAAATAGACCAAATTTTGGGCCATAATGTAAATCACCGTACATTAAAAGAGCTTGATACCACATCTGGAAAAATCTCTACATTTTAGAAATTAAATATACTTCTTAACTCATGTGTCCTCAAAAAGTCACATATCAGAAAATATTCAACAGAAAATTAAAACAACCTATCAAAAGCTGCCAGATCCAGCTGTGTGAGTATTTAATGGCTATGAGGCCTTGCAGGGACATCTAGACACAAGCTATAACAGTGGTCAAATAGTATTAGACTCAGTATGAAAAGTTTATTTAACTGACAATTCATGTGATCACATTAACAACTTTCACAGTATTTCCACAGATGCAGGAGAAAAGTGTTTCACAAAATTCAGCCACATTCATGATAAAAATTTTAAACAATATAGTAGAAATTAAAAGGAACTTGGAAATGTTATATATAAAATCCTGTAACTACCATCATCCTGGTGAATGGCTGAATACTTTACCTTGAAGTCCAGGAAGAAAGCGAAGATAGCTGTTTTCAGCATTTCTGTTTAGTTTCTTTTTTTTTTTTTGGCGGTACTGCGGATCAAACTCAGGACCCTGCGCTTGCTAGGCAGGCGCTTATTCCACTGAGCTATATCCCCAGCCCCTGTTTAGTTTCATTGTGGATGCCTAGTTAGTTAGTCCAGTATGACAGAAAAAGAGATGCAGAACAGAAAGAAAAAAAGAGAAAAAGTATTTGTAGGTGACATGACTAAGTAGGAAAAAGATGTCTTTTAATGAATATATCAAGGTCACAGGGTACAAACATCAACTGTCTTCCCAGCAATGAGAATTAAAACTTGAAATAAAAATATTTAGAGGAATGGGGTTTTAGCTCCATGATAGAGTTCTTGCCTGCTATGAATGATGCCAATCCCCAGCACCAGAACAAACACTAGTAATAAATACAAAAATACACTGAGGCTGAGGGTATAGCTCAGCAAGGCCCTGTCTGAATTTAATCTCTAGCATAAATGAATGAAACATGTCAGCAGAAAAATATATTTAGGGCTATAAAATATATGCAAGACCAGTACACAGAAAGCTGCAAAACATTGGGCAACCTGTTTTTTCAGACACAAAAAACAACAAAAGAAATGGTTGTTAATTTAGACTTAATTGCTGGGTGTGGTGGTGCACACCTGTAATCCCGGCACTTGGGAGGCTGAGGCAGGAGGATCGTTTTGAGTTCGAGACCAGCCTCAACTGCATAGGTAGACCCTGTCTCAAAAGGACAAAAAAGAAAATTAGATTTAATTAAGCATTCATTGAACAACACAGTTAAGGAAATGAAAAAAAGAAGTGAAAAACATTTACATAGCCTGTATCTTATAAAGGATCAGAATATATGAAAAACTGAAACTCAAGAAACAGCTCAATAACAAGTAGGCAAAAAATTTCATCACTTCTCCAAAAATAAATGCCTAGTAAGAACATGCAAAGACACAGAATAATTAATAGACAAATGCCAACTAAAATCACAACGAGACACCCATATGTAACTACTAGACTGACTTAAATATAAAATGACAGGATAGCAAGTGTTGGCAAGATGTGGAACAATTCTGATGGATTTCTGGTAGGAATATAAAAACGGTACAACTTTAGAAAGCAGTCTGGCCAGTTTTAAAAAGTAAACACATTTACCTTTTTTTTTTTTTTTAATCTTTTTGGGGTCTTTTAGAGACGGTCTCGCTATGCAGTTGAGGCTGGCCTTGAGCTCACTTTGTAGCCCAGGCTGGCCTCTAACTCTCAACAATCCTCCTGCCTCAGCCTCCCAAGTGCTGGGATTACAGGCGTGGTGCCACCACGCCTGGCTCACACCTACCATATAACCATTTCACTAGATATTTACACAATTACTACACAAAGGAAATGAAAGCAAAATGTTCATACCAAGATTTTACATGAATATACATAACATCTGTGATGGATAATCTTGGTGGGCCAGCTTGACTGGCTGGCCACTGAGGAGTTTGATGGAGCATACTGCTGGGTGTGTCTGGGTGAGCCATGACCTTGGGGCCAACACTGGCCCCTGACATTTTCCTCTCTGGGAATCTGCTTTGTTTCCTGTCCGCCCTCGTCCCACCTCACCTTTCTGCCATGATGTTTCCATTTTGGAGACAGCTGCGCATGCGCTAAGTCCTTTGAAATTGTCAACCAAATAAGCCACTCCTCTATTTTAAATATTTTTAAATTTTTTATATTTTGTATTTTTGGGCTGGGCCTGGTGGCACACACCTGTAATCCCAGCACTCAGGAGGCTGAGGCAGGAGGAGCGTTGTGAGTTTGAGGCTAGCCTGGGCTACAGAGTGAGCTCAAGAGCAGCCTGAACTGCATGGCGAGACCATGTCTCAAAAAAACACCAAAAAAAAAAATCTGGAGTTTTTGAGACACTGTATAATTCAGACTGGCCTTAAACTCACTATGTAGCCCAGGCTGGCCTCAAACTCATGACTACCCTCCCGCCTTAGCCTCCTGAGTGCTGGGATTACAGGCGTGTGCAAACACACCTGCACTTCTTTAAATTGTGGGTGTCGGGTATCATGTCCTATCCTAGTTATGGGAAAGCTGATTAAAACAGCGTCTGCATTTGTGATAGTTAAAAACCAGAAGCAGTTACACTGTCCAACACACACGAACAGGATTCTGCAACTGGAGCGAATTATGGACACAAAGTGGATGGATTTAAGGAAAAGTATATAATGAATGACTTTATCTGTATAAAATTCTAGAAAATGCAAAATAATATGTGGTATTAGAAAGCAGATTAGTGGCTAATGGGGAATCTAGAAGGGCAGGAAGAAGGAACCAATGATGGGCCCGGAACAAAGTTGACAGAAAGGTGGGCATGTTCATTTTGTATTGTACAAACGGGTTCACAGCTGGAATGTGTCAAAATTTATCATGTATATTTCAATGTTCAGTTTATTATAGGTCAATCATGCTTTAATAAAATTATTTTGTTTTTGCCTCAAAAACACTGTAAAGAAAATGAGAAGGCAAAGCAGGCATGGTGGACCATCCTGTAATGCCAGCTCCTGGGCAGCTGGCGTCGGAGGCATCCCAAGTTCAGAGCAAGCCAGGGCACCTATGGAAGAACCTATCCCGAAATAGGAGGCTTCATATGTTGCTGCTGGGAACAAGAATAAATGTTAGAACCACTTTGGAAAACAGGCAGTTTCTTCGAGAAATATGGAAATAGATTTTAAGAGTTGGCCATTTGCTTGTCCCCACCTCCCCAGTTCAGAAACCAAAGTTAAGCTTCTAAAAAGAAAACACAGCCCAACCCTGGCACGAAGCGAGAGTTAAAAACTCAAGCTCGGCAGGCTGAAGCAGGAAGATCGCCAGGAGTTTGAGGTTACTCTCGGCTACACAGCTAGTTCAAGGCCAACCTGGGCTACACAGCGAGACCCTGTCTCAAAAACAACAACAACAAAACAAAACAAACCGCAAGCCACAGTTAGACAAGGAGGTCCGAAGGAAGGTCAGAGGGCAAGGAAAGCAGATGAAAGACACAGAAAAAGCCTCCGGTGTGCACCCAGCTGGTCAGCTCTTCATACACCCAGGAACTTGCTGACATGGTGAAAAGAGGCAGCAGCGCACAGATAAGGCTCAGAGGGCACCAGGTACTGCACGCAGTGGTCTCCAGGAAGGAGGTGAGGTGGCTCAGCCCACACCTTCACCTTCCTGGTCCTTGGCCCAGCCCCCTCTGTCAGATGGGATAGGGAGTGGGGGAGCTTCGGCAGTTCCTCACCCCCTTATGAAGAAAGAGATGTCAGGAATAGAAATGGTAGGCAAGCAACAGCTTGTAAATCATACAAATAATCGTTAGGTGCCATTCAAGGATGTCAAGTATGTAGGTGAAAAGCAGATTGCCCCTGTCCATGTGAAAAAGGGCCTTGACCTGAAGACAGAACAGTTTCACTTGGCCAGTGTGTTTTATCCCTTAAGTACTCTAAGCACATGGCACCTGGCCTGAAAATAGAAGCACGTGGCTATCCAGTGTCACCCATTTCACGTCCAGTACAGTCAGCCAGTGTTGAGTAGGTACAGCTCATGTAATGGTATCTGATGGGGATTCGGACTTGTTAGGAAATGAGATTTGAAGTTTGGTTAGGAAATAAGGATGAAATTTGAAACCCAGTGCTGGGCACACACTTATAATCCCAGCACTCAGGGAAACTGAGGTGGATCAAAAGTTCATGCCCAGCCTGTGCCATTTAGTGATTTAGGGAGCACCTGCCTCAACAGAAAAAAATCAAAATTAAAAAAACAAATCAGGGATCTCTCAGTGGGAAGGCGTTGGGTTTAGTCCCAGTAACACACACACACACACACACACACACACACACACACGTTAACATTCTAAATTTTATCAAAAAAATGTTTTTATCAAATTGCTCTTAGCCGGCCTTAGTGGCACATGACTGTAATTCCAGCACTGGGGAGGCTGAGGCAGGAGAATTGCCCCCAGTTTGAGGCTGGCCTGGACTCCATAGTGAGTTCAGGCTAGCCTGACTACATAGTGAGACTCTGTCTCAAACACAAACACAAAACAAAAAAGTCAAAGTTGTTTTTCTACCCCACTCAAGAATGGCATTGTGTGTTTTTAATGGTGATTAAAAAAAAAACTTCTGTTTACTAAATCAACACTATCTGTGTGGTTTTACTTTAGAATTGATACATTATAGTTTAGGAAATCATGCCCACTATAGATGTCATAGTTGTTACCCCAAACCCTTATATTCTTACCACCACAGAGATTACTTCTTACAGCTGGATAAGTTAATGTTATAAAATTTCATGGTGTATCATAAGCATTACTAGTATTGCTCTGAATCACAAGATCTTTCTTCTCTGCATCTTGGATTTCGAAGTGCCATTTCCATTCAAAGGCTAATTAGAACTTCATATGCCTAAATGGAGTTAAAATTATCAAACTATTTATTAGTGCCATAGTTTTTAGGCAACATTAAAGGCCTGTTACCTGTCACACCTTTTCAAATTGGTACACAAGTGTAAGATGGGATTACTGCTCACCTGACTGTGAACCTTTTAGAGCTTTCAATAGTAACAAACAGCTGGCTGTGGCACTTGTCCCCTAGGCTCGACACCAATGTGGGTACAAGGTGGGTCAAACTGCCATCAACCTATAAGATTGTAAGTGTAGCCACTTAGCTAAAATTGACCCTATGGGAAACGAGTCAGGGTATATCATTACCCTCGTCTTCCCCATGACGTCTACATCGTACACATTTGGGGGAAGGGATGGATCCATACGTTCTGGTCACTCTCCTGGGTGTCTTAGGTGTAGCCGGATTTAATGGACTTGGTGATGCTCATTACAATATAATCTCAAGTTACAGTTCAGCCCTCAGGGAGGCACGTGGGCCCGGCCTTTTTCAGAGGCGCCTCCAGCCACAAATCTGATGTCTTTACTTGTTTCTGCTGACTTCCTTGAGATCCCAGTCCCTCTCTGAACGTATCTTTATTTCTAACTTAGCTGCCTAGGTATGAGCACATTCTAGGACTCCAAACCCACCTGTAAATTAGGGACCCGTATCCCCCCCCCCCGTCTCCGTTCCACGATCCAAGACCCTCCCCCTCCCGGACGCGGTCCGGTAAGCTCGGGGTTCCGAACTGCGCGCTGCAATCAATTCCCCACACTCCCTTCCCTGCTGCGAGGCCCCCCGGGCATCTGTGAACACAGCCCTGCCCAGTCCGCAGGAATCTGCGCAAATAAACCACGGCAAGAGACCGCAGCCTACGAATTTGACCAGCCCGACAATCTTGCATTGAAAGAAAGCCGGAGACCGGCGGATCCTCCCTTCCTCCCGGGCTCTCCTTAGCAGGCATCCTTAGCCTTCCTGCCCTCCAGGCTAAGAGGCGCCCCCTGATCATTCCTAAAACCTCCCGTGCCCTCTTCCGCTTCACTTTTTCCACTTCCGAACTCCTGCTGCAGGACGTGAGAAGCGGAACAGAGAGCCGGATACTAAGAAGTTTCTTAAAACATCTTTTCTAGGCTCTAAAGACTTCCCCTTTAAGGAGCCAGGCCCACCTCTTTCCCACTCACCTACTGGCTTTCCTTCCTGCCCGTCACTCTACCTTTAAGAATATTTCCTGTTCCTTCAACCCAACCCTGTACACCTCCGCCCCCCGGTCCTCCTCATTGGGCCGCCTGAGGCCCTTTCACTCCTCGGCTTTCCCTCCCTCTCCTCCCGCCCTCTAGTCTGGCGCAATGGCGTTCTGGCTTCTGATTGGCTAGAACAGCAGCCTCCCTGGCGCCGGATTGGCGGGCTGAGTGGCAGGGGCGGGCACGCGCCGCACTCAGGGTAGGCTGTCCGTGTGCGAGCGGCGGCCGCGGGAGGGGAGGGGCGGGGGGAGGGGGGCTGGGAAAGTTGAGGCAGCGCTGCCGCCGGGTCTCCGGCCTTGAGGGCTCGGGCTGGCGACGGCGGCGGCGGCCGCGGGCAGAGGCAGCGGGGGCGGGGGGAGAGGAGGGCTCGGGCCCGCGCTCCCCCAGCCCCGGAGGAGCAGGCGGCGGCCGCGGACGGGGAGAGTCACTGGGGAGCCCAGACACCCCTGCCTTCCCCGCCTGGGATCATGACCCAGGCGGGGGTCGCCGCCGCCGCCAGCAGCGCGGCCGAGAGCGCGCAGCCAGCGGGTGAGTGAGCGCGGGAGGGGGCGGCTGACAGCCAGGCGGGGGGCGGCGGCCGGGGCTGCGGGGGCGGCTCCGGGGGGCGGCCCCGGGCTCGGCTCCACCCACCCCTCCGCGAGGCGCTCCCGGGGCGGGGGCTGGCCGCGGCGCGGCTTCCTGGGGACCCCGGCGCGCGACGCGGGCCTGCGGGCGCCGGCGGGGCGCAGGCTCTCTTCCAGCCGCCTCCCTGCGCCGCCCGCGGTCGGCCGTGCGGGGCTCGCCCTGCGCCCCGGCCCCGGGTGCCCGCGGGGCGACCGAGGCCCCTCGCAGTCCCGGTGCATAAAGGGTCGGGCAGCGGGCTGCGCACCGCGGGCTCTGCTCGCCTCCTGCATCTTGTCCGTCTCCGTCTCTCCCTTCCTCGCCCTCTGACTTTCCTTCGGACCCCCTTGTCAAACTCCTGTGGCTCGCGTTCCAGCTCTCGCTTCGGTGTCGGAGAGTTAGGCGGTGTTTTCTCTTTAGAAGCCTTCTTTTGCTTCCTCCATAGCAGAAGTGCAAGCGAATGTTTAACTCTTCAGTTGTATTTCCATCTTTCCCGAAGAAACAGGAGGTTTCTGGGCTTTTGTTTAGGTTTCACAGTTTGATTACTGAGTTCTCGCCTGCTCGCTCTTCCGCCCCACTCCTTAACGTCGGGATTTGGGCTTTTGAGCTAATTAACTTGCGAATAAGAGCCTGCGTAAACCCCAGAGCCCAAGTCAGAATCTTTCAATAGCATTTAAGTAAAGTACAGTGAGTTAACAACACACCAAACAAGACAGTGGTGGCAAACTCTACAGGTCAAGGAGATGGTTGCTTACTCACAAACAGTACATATTTCTTGAGTTAACTTTCTGGGGAACAGTGGATCCTGAAGTATATTTCCACATTGGCTTTAAGTGAACAGACCTGATTTTTGAAGGACCAACAGGCTGTTATGCCGTGAATCACCTTGGTGACTTTCTTCTTCTCCACAGGAATTAAGTTGAATGTAGTTCGGAGTTGCCATATGGGATGTGCGTGTTCTCCTTTATTTGAAAGTATCATCTGTCACAAAATAAGGTACATCGGGCTTTGTTACACTTCAAAACCAAGAGTACCCTTTAAGACAGTCTGCCTACCCTTTAACTACATCCCCTACTCCAACCCTTTTAAGGCAGTCTCATTAAATTGCCGAGGCACCCTTGCATTTTGATCCTTCTGCCTCGGCCTCCCAAGTGCTGGGATCATAGGCATGTGCCAGCGCAGCCGTCTGAGCATAGTCTTTAAGAATATAAAGAACTGTAAAGTTCTCCAGGCAATCCTACTCAGCAGCTAGGACTGAAAACTGCAAGTCTGGAACAGGGCAAACCCGCCCTCATTACCCTGCTTTCCCCCCTCTGCTTCCTGGTGTGAATCCTTGGGTTCGCTTCTGTCCCACAGATGCACACTTTACAGCCCAAGACTGCGTTTGTTAACAGCGATACCTGACAAGCATCTCTCAGGTTATGGACCCTCTCCGTCCTGACTAACGATCATAGTTTTTTTTTTTTCATTGTTTGTTTTTGTTTTCTTCAGAAAGGGTCTTGCTATGTAGTTCAAACTGGCCTTGAGATCAGTATAGCCCAGACTGGCCTCAGGCTTACAGTGATCCTCTTGCCTCAGCCTCCTGAGTGCTAGGATTACAGGTGTGTGCTGCCAAACCCGGCCCAACAGTAGTTTTAGTTGTACTTTACAAAGCTTTTCTAGACAGTTTATTCTCATTCTTCGTGATGGGTTCGCTTTGGGCTTTTTTTATACTGCATATTAAGAGTCCTTTTGTACTAAGGGAACATGTAGTTTTAGCTTCCTCTCTGTGTGTGTTTCATTATGCTTAAACTTACTGACAAAAACTTTTTTTAAACTTTTCTACAAAGGTTTGCTTTAAGTTGGATTGGTTTGGTTTGGAACCTTCCCGACTCTGCTTGCAGCCTTGGTTTGTGGTTTGATTTCATGCCTGCTGTTTGTGTATTAGGAGCTTCTTTATATCTTAACTAGGGTTGCATTCATGTATGAATGTCAGTTTTTTCCCTATCTGTTTTTGATTTTTTCAGTAGGTTGATTATTTTCTTTTCTGTGGCTGCTTAACAACTTGTATTGATATCTGTATTAGCACTTACACATTGCTATCAGTGTATGTTTTTCTGCCTTCCCAGCCAGACTGTGGATCGAAGGGCCTGTATGGGGAAGGTATGATTCACATTATACTTTTTTTTTTTTTTTGGCTTTTTCAGACAGGGTCTCAGTATGCAGACTTGAGTGGCCTTGAGCTCACTTTCTAGCCCAGGCTGATCTCCAACTCACAACGATCCTCCTACCTCAGCCTCCCAGTGCTGGGGTCATAGGTGTGTGCGCCACCACACCTGGCCTCACATTATATTCTTAAACACCACTGCAGTGTGGCTGAGCTACAACCTCACCAACATGTTCTCTTTATTTTCATGTTTCCAGGACCTAACATTGCATTTGTCATTAGCAGACGTTTAGTAAATGTGTGTAAAATGAGTAAATGACTGCAGTGTTACATATTTTACAAAGATAACTATGTGGGGCACTGAGGATGGAACCCAAAGCCTTGCACTGATCCACATATCAGCTATTTATTTCATTTTATTTTTCGTGGTTACTAGGGATTAAACCCATAGCCTTTGTATTGAGCCACATTTGCACCCTTTTTTATTTTTGTTGTGAGACAGGGTCTTGCTAATATGCTAAATTGCTTGGGCTGGGCTGGAACTTGTGCTCCTCCTGCCTCAGCCTCATGAGTAGTTTGGATTACACCTGTACTCATCCACCTGACTCTTGCTTTGAGCCTGTTATCTATAAAATATTTATAGAACTCTTGCTAAAAGAAAAGCTGTTAACTGTCCAATTGGATCATTTTTCTTTTTCTCATTAAATTTTCCATATGGGTACAATTATGCTACTTCAGAAGGCCAGATCTTTTAATTAGATTGGTAGGGCATGATAAGTTACTCCTATTAATGTGCTCATACTCTGTTTTTAATTTAGTTCATCAAGTATTCATTGAATATTTACCGTATACTCAACACCCTTAGGTGCTAGAGAGAATGCAGCAGTAGTAAGCTATGAACTTGGCTTATAAGAACTTTTTAGACTTATCAAGAGGATTAGGAACACATATACTAAATAATTAAGGGATTGAACATAGCATTTGCTTGATGCTAAATTAGACACAGGCACCCAGTCTATGATGTAATGATGAATACTGAAATATTAGGAAAAACTATATTCTTTCCAAAAGCATTTATTCCACCCTAATTATGGTACTGAGATACAAGTATGATGTGGTTCCTCTGACTTAGAAGTTTATAGTCTAGTAGGAAAAACTAATAAGCACATGGAATATTTTCATGTGAAGACATTATTATACCCTGATGCTTGGAACTAGGAAGAGGGCACCTGGTCTACCCTCGAGGGAGCAGAGAAAGCTCCAGAGAGGATAATGGGAGTTCCCTGTGGGAAAGTGGAAGTGGGCGTTGCGTTCAGGGTGACAGGTGGAAAGGAGTAGGAACGAGGCTGGGCATTCCCTGCAGATAGGTAGCTCCTTAGAAAGTGGAGTGCTGCAGAGTATTGACTCCAGAGTTGCATCGATGTGATTTGCAAACCGTTACTTCTGGAAGGTCTGAACCATTGCAGACTGGCCTTTGTTGGGTAGCAGTGATCTACTGGTAAGTTTATTGCTAGTCTTGTTAGGGGGAGGTGCTGAGGCTTTTCCATCTTTGTGTATATGCTCCTTGTAATTTCTCTTTTTGTCCACTGCCTGGCCATATGAAGAACCCATGTAGCCTCACATCCGATTAATGAAGCCATGATTGGGCCCCCCGGTGAAAACATTCTCACATTAGCTACTAATTTCTTAAATAACAGAAGCCACAGGCAGGGAGACAGAGAAAAAATTTGTGGCTTAACTAGATGTGGTGGTGTATGTGTGTAATTCTAATGCTCTGGGAGACTGAGGCAAGAGGAAGACAAGAAGTTTGAGCTCAGCCTGGACAATTTAGTGACTGAGTAAGACCCTCTCTCCAAAAAAAAAGGTAAAGATGTAGCTTGATGTGAAGGCCAAGGGTTCAATACTCTCCCACCCCCAGACACAAAATGGCTGGGTGTGATACTGCAGGCCTGTAATCCCAGCACTTGGGAGGCTGAAGCAGGAAGGTCACCATAAATTTGAGGCTAGCATAGGCTACATAGTGAGCTCAAGATCAGCCCAAATTACATTGTGAGACCTCGTTTCAAAAAACAAAATATTGTAGTACAACCATGAGAGGTACCACTCTCACTTCTGTATATCTTTTAGGACCAATTTCTCTTCTTTATAAGCTATAAAGC
The DNA here is from genome assembly GCA_004027595.1 of Dinomys branickii. Taxonomy (NCBI): domain Eukaryota; kingdom Metazoa; phylum Chordata; class Mammalia; order Rodentia; family Dinomyidae; genus Dinomys; species Dinomys branickii. The sequence goes on along the minus strand of PVLD010017761.1, from coordinate 14,879 downwards.
TATACTTCTTTATAAGTATGATGAGTTTGGCTCACTTAAACAGAAAATGGGGACTTGTGGGGGAATAGCGAATAAACTCACAGAAATGAAAGAAGGTAGGTAGGACGATGATGCCTTGGGAAGGTGAGGAAGCAGAAGCTTGCAGGATCCTTTTTAGCCCATGGGCCTGCTCAGCCAAGCCAGTTACTCCCTGGCAGGGAGCCCGCCTCTGCCTGCCCTGGAGGCGAGCTCATGTTTGAGCCCCAGCAGAACGCAGGAATGGGTCAGGGAAGCTCTCCAAAGGGAAATCAGGTCTTATTGCCAGACAGAGGTCTATTTCCTATAGATACTCCCTGTAGAATCATTGGAGTTGGCCTTGTGGAAGTATTTTGGTAAGCTTTGCAAAAGCAGTTTTTCGAATAAAAATCGGGGGACACCTCGTGACAAGTGAATGTGAAGTGAGGAAGAGGGTCATAAAGTATAAACGGGTTGTTGGAAAGGCCGAAGGATTGGGGGGAAGAAAGAAAGGGAACACCTAGAGGGAGTTAGAAGATCAGAGAAAAATCATTTTAGCACTCTATATGGAAAAAAATTGAATAAGGATATATTTTACTATCCTTATTAAAATAGAGCAGAGATTACATAATATATGAGATTAAAAAGGTATTAAATAATAAGTTCATGCAATAGTGCGAGTGACAGTGTCCAGTGTGGAAAGAGGGTTTAGTGTTAGGGACCCATATTGGGGAGGGTTTGGAAGAGGACAGACTTGTGCTGGACTTTATAAAGGTTTGCTAGATCCAGATAAACAACTAAGTGGCAAGGTCATTTCCCTGAAAAGTAGCATGAATTTAGCAAAACAGTGAGCTGACTGATGAGCTCTGGGGAGAACGTATCTGAGCTGGAGAGGATGGAAGAATAGAGGCATGATCAGCTAGTTCACCTTGCTTCTCTGTGTGTTGTACTGAAGGACGTGCTGGGTAAGACTGGTCCCTACCCAAGGAAGGCAGAGTCATGAAAGCCGGGACCCAGAGGTTACATGTGAGGCAGTAGTCAGTGGGAAATAGTATAGTTGTCTTACACACACCCACACACACACACACACACACACACCCACACACCCACACACACCCTACACGCGTTGTCTCAACTCTAGGTTACCTGTAATACTTATATACCTAAAACAATGTAAATGAAATACAGACGTGCATTGCTTGATTACCAGATGTGTTCTGAGAAATCTGTTAGTAGATGGTTTGATCGTTGTGTAAACATAATAGAATGTACTTACACAGACTTACATGGTATAGCCTACTGCATACCTGCACTACATTTGTTCACTGCTGTTCTGAATACTATAGGCAGTTGTAATACAGTGTATTTGTGCATCTAAATATATCTAAGAATAGAAAAGTACAAATACTAGGCAATAGGGATTTTTTCAGCTCCATTGTAATCTTAAGGGACCACCATTGTATATGTGGCCTGTCATTGACCAAAATCTAGTTATGCAGTGCATAGCAGTATAGCTGTTGATACTGTAATGTTTAGAGAATAAGGGAAAAAAATCTGTACATGCTCAGTGTACACATAATTATTGCTCAGTATTTCTGATTTGAAATTAGTTGAATCTGTGGATGTAGAACCTTGGATATGACTGAGTATATTACAGATTTTGGAGCAGGGAAGGGACATGATGGGATTTGATGACTTGGAAAGAGAGACTGATGAGTACGACATCTGTTGAAAAACCAGAAAAGGACTGAGAGCAAAAATGGCTACTATGGGCTAGAAATCTGTAAAAGGAGGCTTAACGTAAGGTGATAGTAACAAACAGGAAGAAATGAGCATTGTGAAAGGAGTGGGGAGGGTTTGGTGAGAAGATTTGAGGGTGTTTTAGGTTTAGAGCCAGGTTAAAGTTTTGGTGTCATTGAAAAAGTGGAGAACTTGAAAGTAGGGCTCTTAAGAGATGAGGCGGTTTAACAAGTTCTAGACAGACTTGTTAATTTGTTTTGAAATAAAGAAAATGTGGTGTTTGCACAAAATGGAGTACTATTTTGCCGTAAAGAAAGATAAACTCCTGGGCGTGGTGGCATATGCCTGTAATCCCAGCCCTTGGAAGGCTGAGGCAGGAGGATGGCAGTGAGTTCAAGCCTAGCCCCTGAACTGCATAGCAAGACCCTGTGTCAGAAAAAAAAAAAAAAAAGCTTGGATCATTGTAGGAAGTGAGACCAAAATGTTATGTGAAATAAATTAGAAGACAAGTTATATATAGCATGGTTTCTCTTTTTATATAAAGAGCCAGTTAAAAAATTATAGGAAGTAGGGGAATACATCTTTTCATATGGGAAGGGATTAAGAGAGGGAGAGGGGCGGGAAGAGAAGAAAAGGAAATGAAAGGAGTAGCTGAAACGTGGTACGTGCCAGGTGTCGTGGCACACCTGTACCCCAACACTCACGCCGCTGGGGCAGGAGGACGGCCGTGAGCTCAAGGCCAGCCTGCACTACATAGCAAGACAATGTCTCAAAAGGCCAAAAGTGTGTTCTGTACACATACCAACTCCACACAAGGAAGGCAAACTTCATGTATTGTGAAGAGAGTTTTGCCTAATGAAATATTTGGACCAAATTAGAGTTGAAGTTGGATGTGGTGGTGCATTCTTGTAATCCCAGTGATCTGAGAGGCTGAGACGGGGATGAGTGAGCTCAGCCTAGCAACTCAGGTACTTAGTGAAATCCCGTTTTAAAATAGATAAAAAGGCTTAGGGATATGACTTAGTGTTTGGTTCCTTGGAGTGTGAGCATACACACATACACAGAGTCAGCTTTGAAAAGTAGTTTTGTTATGAAAACATAATGACTTTTTTTGTCCTTTTGAGACAGTGTCTTGCTGTGCAGTTCAGGCTGGCCTTGAGCTCACTTTGTAGTCCAGGCTGGTCTTGAACTCGCAATGATCCTCTTGCCTCAGCCTCCTGAGTGCTGGGATTACAGGTGTATGACACCATGCCCAGCTAAATTCTGTTCTTTAATAAAAGGAACAGAGTTTCCTTGGAGAAATAGTTAATTCTGTGACTGGAGCAGGGAAAACACAGGGTAAGCCTGGAATAATATATCACAGTACCAAACAGTAAGCTAGTACTAAGTGGATCCTCCCATTTAGGGTACATAAATCAATCCAAAAGAACACCCAATGACCAAAGCTTTGGCTGTTTGAATAATAAAATGACTTTAGCACTAAATTATGACCCAAAAACTAGAATAAATATCCATGCATCCAAATGATACAAGTAAATGATTGAATAAGTTCCTTGTAGAAGAATATGTTTCGATAACCCCTTCTCTAAGAGGGAGGGACTAATTCTCTGAGCGTGAGCTCGGACTTACACTTGGTTCCTAAGAATGGAGTATGCAGAGGGGAAAATAGTGACATAGCAGTAATTGCTTGGGAAGTGTTTCAGGAAATCTAAAGAGCGAAACAGGTGGAAAAGATAACCCTGCCACCTCCTCACCCTCCTCACTCTCCTTGCCCTCCTCCTTCCTTCTCCAGGGTCTTACTCTGTAGTCCGGGCTGGCTTCACACCCACGAAGCCTCCCGCCTCAGCCTTGCAAGTGCCGGGATTACAAGCACACATCATCGCGCCTGGCGGGGTAGGAGTATGATCTGAGCAGTTTGAGGTAAGCACATTTTATATGTGCAATGAAAAAAATTTTTAGTCCAGCAACAAAGAATAAAAGGAAAATCAGGATATACCCTAATTAGTGCTGAAAAACTAGAAACGGTGTTGTGTACAAATCAAAAATATTGAGGAATTTATGAAAAGCACAAAGCAAATATATTTAGATTGATGGCAAAATCTTGCTAGATGGAGACTTAAAAGAGAAACACCAGAAAAGTGAGTTTTCCCAATATAGTTCTTCAAAACTCCAAAGCTCAGAAACTTCGATATTCAGAGTGGATTGAGTGGTTGAGAAAGTTACCCGGTACCATTAATTACTGACTTCAACAGCTGTAGGAGGACCAGCTAGAGTACCTAGTTACATTTACACACAGGCTAAGCTGCTAAGCCCTTCGGTGTATATGGGAGATATCTCTGAATGGCCACTAGGACCAGAGAGAGCCTGAGTGTTATACCTCAGAGAACTTCTGGTCACCACTGTGAATGTGGCTTGCTTGCCTTCAGAGGCACCACCCGGCCGCTCACCTTACTCATACTTGATATCCAGGACTTCTGTACTCATGTGCACATTCGTGTCAGAGAGGAGTGATTTTCATATATAGTATATAAAGCAGTTGTTTTAGTAGTTAGGTGCACATTAAAAATCAACCAATGAGTGTTTTTTTTTAAAGGTGATTTTACAGTTCATAGTTCTGAACTACCATGCTAGGGAAGGCTGCTCTAGACTAGACACCTGTTTGTTTAAACCAGAATCATCATATGTTTAAGGATGGACAAGGGACACTAATCAACAAACTGGATTTATTAGAGAAAAGGTAACTCAAAACATGATTTCTTAGCTGGGCATAGTGGTGCACACCTGTAATCCCAACACTCGGGGGGCTGAGGCGGGAGGATTGTTGTGAGCTTGAGACCATGCTGGGCTACAAAGTGAGCTCAAGGCCAGCCTCAACTGCATAGCAAGACCCTGTCTCAGAAAGGAAACAAACAAAAAAAAACATGATTTCTTTAAACTTTAATAGCAGGCTAAAAGCATGGTTGTAATAGCTGAAATAATGAGCTAGATAAGATCAAGGAATCCTTTCAAAATATGATGAAAAAGGCAAAGAAGAAAGTTATAAAATTCTGCAGGGTGGAATATAGAACTAGAGGAGGCACTAACATTCTAGTACTAAAATCCTATATAATTTCAATATTTTCCTGGCAGAGGTGGTAGGGACGGTGGTCAGTTATTGGGTAATAGAATATGGTAAAACTTTTGTAGTAGAAGGAGAGAAGTCATAGGGATGGTTTTTAATATCTGTGGAGGAAATATATTCAGATTTTAATATAGTCTGCCCTGTGTCTCTGTGGGCTTTGCATCTGCAGATTTAACTAGCTGTTGATTGAAAATATTTAGAAGAAACAAAAACTGCATTTGATGCCAGGCGTGGTGGCGCACGCCTGTAATTGCAGCACTCAGGAGATTAAGGCAGGAGGATCACTATGAGTTCAAGACCAGCCTGGGCTACTTAGTGAGTTCAATGCCAGTCTGAACTGCAGAGTGAGACCCAGTCTCCAAAAAAAAAATTGCATTTGTATTGAACACATACAAAGTTTTTCCTGCTTGTCACCATTCCCTCAACAATGTAGAGTAACAACTATTTACATAGGGTTTACATTGTATTAAGTATTGTAAGTCATCTAAAGATGACAAAGTCTATAGAAAGATATGCTTAGATGTGCTCAGGCTAGCTGGGCATGGCGGTGCATGCCTGTATTCCCAGCCTGAACTATAAAGCAAGACCTTGTTTCAAAAAACAGAAAAGAATGTGCCTAGCGATATGCAAATTCTGTGCCATTTTATATAAAAGACTTAAGCCTCTTCAGATTTTGGTACCCACCAGGGTCCTGGAACCAGTTGCCAGGCAGAACTGTGTTCGGATATTTTAGGTTATTAGTAAGCAACTCCTTTTCTCTGATTTCTTCTCTGTTATGCTTTTCTTATGTGTCAATTTCATCCTTAAAATGGCTTCTTTTTTCACAGAAAGTCTTTAAGTTGAGTATTTGGAAAGTGCATAGCTGCCCGCACCTCGAGAGGAAAGCTCTAGCTTTGTTCTGATTCAGCCACACTGAGACCAGTCACTGTTGCTATAGAAAGTCATTTCGAAGACCTTGCAAGGCCTGACGCTGAAAGCCCGTGTGCTATTTAAAGTGAACTTACAGGATTTCATGAAACAGAGGAGACAACACCTAACAAATGTGCACTACATTGTTTCTTGAAGTTGGTGAGGACAACATGAATAGGATAGAAATAAAAGAAAAAATATATTGAGGAAAATAAAGAGGGAAAGTTTATTAGATGAGTAAAAGTAAAAATGGAGCTGGAGAGACAGAACAGATTACGACCGAATGTAACAGCTCCAACAGAAGTGACCGAAGTAAATTCTCTGTTCCTGACGCGTGGCTTGCATGCTCAGTTTCTTGTGTATACCTGCTTGGCCTTCCTTTAATCTGGGTAGGTTAGGGGCCCCCAACCACCTTTTTTAACCTGATTACCTGCAGACCTCACACCGGTCTTCATGGAGGTAGTGCCATGCTTGTGCAAGGCATACACATTTTGAGAGCACACAGTTCAAGGGCTGGGGATATAGCTCAGTGGAATAAGCGCCTGCCTAGCAAGCTGCAGGGTCCTGAGTTCGATCCCCAGTACCGCCAAAAAAAAAAAAGAATGAAAGTGAGCACACAGTTCAGTTCAGCTCTTATTACATAGGTAGCTGGACACCATTGTGCGGTGTCATTCACTGTGTGGGTGGAGGTGCTCGATTGAACTATCTGAAACTGTACTTTCAGGAAGCAGAAAGGGGGACCGGGGCAATAGCTTGGGGTAGAGTGCTTGTCTAGCATATGCCAGGCCTGGGTTTCATTCCTGGCCCTTTAAAGTTAAATATTGGCAGTTTTAGGTGGTTCAACACAATATGTTATTCAACTGTTATCCTTTAAAGGCTTTTAGAGGTTTTTTTGCTACTTTAAATAATGTGGCAACAAATAGCCTCAAATAAATGTCTTTTTTACGTGTAAGATACACCCATAGGGTACATTTTTGGGAGTTGCTGCCTCAGAGAGGTGTGTGTCTCTGTGGACCAGCTATGGACTGGCAAGAAGGCGCTTGTTGGTCCCGCTGCAGCTTTTCCTGACTGCAAGGCTGCTAACAGAGGGGTAGGGGAGGAGAGAGAGAGACAGACAGACAGTGGCAGAGCAGAAGTGTTCATTACTGGGCGAAGGGAGGGGTCGCTCACATTAAGGGAACTGTACTGAGACCTCAGTGGATTATTTTGCAACTGAAAGTCACTAAATGATTTTAGTCATATAATCATGAGCAGTAAAACTAGAGATCTGCTCTGAAATTTTCCCAAGGAGTAGAATCACCATACAGGGGAGATTTGAACCAGCAGTGGAAATTTTATGTGTCCTGTTCTTTCAGTGTGACAGTTGCTAATATATCCAAAAGTAACTGTTCGGGCTTGTGTAGGAAAATGTCTAGAATTGACCACTAACTCATTAAGTGTGGGGGGCATCCCTACTTCACATTATAGCTGTTCTGTTCAGAGTTTTTACAGAGAGCACAGATTATTTCTGCAATTAAATTTTTGTAAGTCTTAAAACCTGCAGTTCTCTTTAAATTTAGATACAATTTTTATGCGAGAGGGATTTGTAATTTAAATGGGCAAGAAGAAAGAAAAGTTCTAGAAAATGCCAATCTGTTTACAGTAGTTATGCCTGGATAGTGGGGAAGACCTGGATAGTGGGGAGACCTGAATAGTGGAATTATAGAGGAAAGGAACTTCTCCATTTAAATGTATATATTTTTATACTCTCTGAAAATAATTTTTAATGCAAAGGGATTACTTATGTATTTTGAAAATAGAAATTAAAACTATCCAGAAAATTATGCCTTTAGCTTATTTCTGTTTCTCAAGGTAAAGGTAAAAAAAAAAATGGGGCCAGGGGATGTCACTCAGTGGCACAAGTGCCTGCCTGGCAAGCGCAAGGTCCTGAGTTCGATTCCCGCCACCCAAAAAGAAAAGCTCTGGTGGCAAAACTCCATGATGCCCTGCTCTTGCAGCACACGTCGTAGCTTCTCAAGGTTGACCCTGTGAACTTCTGTGACTGGCAGCACCAAACCTGATGATGTAAATGACAGGAATGAGCCAGTACTGTTAAAGCCGTAAGGTTTCTTTAAACAGGAAGTTGGAACTTCTGATAGGAGTTAATGCAAAGCAAAAGACAACCTAGGACACCAAAGACAGGTCCTCAAATTCGCACAGACAGAGAGCAGACACCGAAACTGCAAAGAGTACACATTGCAACACCATGCCCAGCCAGGTTTTACTTTCTCAACAGTGTCCTTTGAAGTACAAAAGCTCTTAATTTTTTTATTATTTTATTTTATTATGTTATGTATTTATTTATTTATTTTTTGTCTTTCTGAGACAGGGTCTCGCTATGCGGGTCAGGCTGGCCTTGAGCTCACTCTGTAGCCCAGGCTGGTCTTGAACTCACAGCAATCCTCTGTATCCTAGGCTGGCCTCAAACCCACCTCAGTCCTCCTGCCTCAGCCTCTTGATTACTGGGATGACAGATATCTGCCACCACACCTAGCTACTTCTCTATCCTAATTCTATTCCTTTGATCTGTGTGTCTGTCCTATGTTGGTCCTGCACTGTTTGATTACTATAGCTCTGTAGTAAGTTTTGAAATTAGGTTTTTCAACTTTGTTCATCTTCCTAATCTTTTACTTTTTAAATAGTGCTAACAGTAGAATTCCATTTTAAACATTTAATGTAGGTCAAAGTAGATGATTTTAATATTTTATTTCATGAAAAGACTGTCAAGTTGTTTTTTATTTGCATATGGATTTATTTATGTTTTTGTTTTCTGTGAGCCAGAGGCTTATTAGAAAAGTTTTCTAGTTGAGCATGGTTTGGCTACAAAACTTGCTGTAATCCCAGAACTCAGGAGGCTGAGGCAGGAGGATCACTAGGAGTTCAAGGCCAGCCTGGGCTACGCAGTAAGTTCAAGGCTAACCTGAACTACGTAGAGAGATCCTGTCTCAAAAAAGAAAAGAGAAGGAGTTTTCTGAGCTAAATATTACTGTCCACATAATTCCAGGCTGTAGGCTGAAAAAGAGTGAATATAATAATTGGAGGCGCAGTCTGAAATGTACGTAGTGTAGCTTTTAGTGTTCCACGGGGGGGGCACTGCGGAAATAGTTAACAACTTGAGCTCTAGAGCTGGCAGAATGGAGGTCCTGCCTCCTTTATTTATATACTATATGGCTTTGCACAAATTACTTCTTTTATCTTTATTTTTTTGTTTTTTGAGATATAATCTCACTGTGTACTTCAGGTTGGCCTTGAACTCACTGTGTAGCCCACACTGGCCTCGAACTCATGGTACTCTTCCTGCCTCAGCCTCCCGAGTGCTGGAATTACATGGTTGTGTGCCACCATGCCTGGCTGAATTGCTTATTTTAATATGATGTATTAAAATAGTCTTTATTAACAGGATTAATTCAGAAGCTGTCACATATTTTGCACATAGAACACTTGTTTTGCTTTACCTATTTGTTTTATTTATATTGTTGTTGAGATATAATTTGCATACAACACACCCTCTTAAAGTATGTAGGTCTGTGCCTTTTAGCATGTTCACAGGGTTGTGCAGCCATCATCATGTTCTAATTCAACAGCGCCTTACCAGAAAGAAGCCCCATACACACCAGCACCTTTCTTCACACCTCTGACAACCACTGACCTACTTTTCTGACCTTTCAGATTTGCCTGTTCTGTGCAGAATAATATGATATGTGATGGCTAGCTTAAGGCTTATTTTGCGTAGTATGTTTTCAAGATTCATCCATGGTAGGGCATGGATTGTATTTCATATCTTTTAAATGATGAATAATATTCCATTATTCAGTAGTATACCTCATTTTACATCCTCTGATGTACATTTTAAGTTGCTTCCTCTCATTTTTATACAAGCTGTGTATGAACATGTGTGCTCAGTTCTCCTGGGTATGTTCCTAGGAGTGGAATTGCGAGGTCATGCGTAGCTCTGTGTAACTTGCCAGACTTTTTCCAAAGTGGCTATATCACTTTGCCTTCCCACTGGCAAAGCATGAGATAATAGCACTTTTTTTTTTTTTTGTGGTACCGGAGATCAAACTCAGGACCTTGTGCTTGCCGGGGAGGTGCTTATTCCACTGAGCTATATATCCCTAGCCCAGTAGCACATTTTTTTGAGTATATGTACGTGTGGATCAATGGAACAGAGTAGAGGATACAGAAACATCCCTGGATGCATTCGGCTACTTAATCTTTGACAAAGGGGCCAAAATCCCCTCCCCTGGCGGAAAGAGCCTATTCAGCTAATGGTTCTAGGAAAACTAGATACTTGTTTGCAGAAGATTGAAACTGGACCTATATCTCTCACGATGTACTGAACTAAAATCAAAATGGTTCAAAGATCTAAACACTAAAACAGAAACATTACACCTACTGGAAGATAAAATAGGTAAAATACTTGAAGTTGTAGGTATAGGAAAGAACTTCCTAAACAGAATTGCAGTTGCACAAGAAGTAACAGTAAGAGTTAGCAAATGGTATCACATCAAATTAAAAATCTTCTGCACAGCAAAAGAATCAGTTAGTAGAGTGAAGGAATAACCTATAGAATAGGTATGAAATGTTGTCAGCTATTGTTCAGGCACAGAACTAATATCGAGAATATATAAAGAACTCAAAAAAATTAGACCACCTAAAATAAAAGACCCAGTCAAGAAACGGGAATGTGAAATGAATAGGCGCTTGTCAGAGGAGAAAGTATAAATGGCCAACGAATACACGAAACGTGTCCAACATCCCTGGTGTGTGGTTTGTGTCTACATGTGCCCCAAAGCCTTCGTAGTCATAGGTGGAGCTTTTTCTGAGGTGGCTGGTTCTAGAGTGTGTGATGCTGGGATTGGTTGATGGTGCAGTGCTAGGATCAAAGGCACTAGGATTAAGGGTGTGAGTGCTGCCCGCCCTCAGTAGCCTGGATAAGATATCAGGGCTAGAAAGAGCTGTGGTGGCCCCTTGTTGCTTTGCTACCCTTTGCCCACCATGAACTATTTCTCCTCTGTGATGCTGCCATGCCTTGGAGCCAGCCAATTATGGACTGAAACCTCTATGAGGTGAGCTGCATAAACCTTTCCTCTTTTAACTGTCAGTTACTTTGTCTCAGAAATGAGAAAAGTAAGACAAGTGGTGAGGAGTACAAGGGAGCTGTTGGAAAGGCTGGTCATGTTCTGTGTTAATCTGAGTGGGGCTGCATGGGGATATTCGTATATAGAGATACCCACCGAGATTGTATTTAAGTTAGTGACTTACGTGTAAACTGTACAGCAGTAAAAAATACAGACATTACTTCATAGTCCTTATTTTTGGTATTTTGCTAGTTTATGAGTTGATACTGGGAACCACTGATCTTGAGATAAAAGCCAAACACATTCATTGGTCTTCCTGTCCTTTGCGGTCCTGTGCAAATTCTCTCTCTGCGCTCTCCTCCTGCCTCTGTGCTTCCCACGGCCCTTCCAGTCCCGCTGCAGTCCTCACACCCACAAGGCTTTTTCTGGCTCATGGCCCTTGCAGTTACTCCTCCCTCTCTCATATCCTTTTCCTTTCTGTCTCCACCTGACAAAAAGCCTACTTATTTCCCAAAACTCTGCTTTCCTTGAACCCACAAGAAACATGCCTATCTGTTCTCACATAGCATTTTACTAATAAATCTTTAGGCTTAATTTACTAATATGTCAATTTATTTAAAAATTTATATTCTATTTTTAGAAAACAGCTTTATTATCATTTACATATGATACAGTTCACTTGTGTAAAGTGTACACTGTAATCATTTTTAGCTTGTTCACAAACTTTTACAGTCATTACTACAGTCAATTTTAGAACATTTTCACTGCCCAAAATAGAAGCTCCATGACCATTAGTAATTGCTTTGGGAAAACCTGGTGTATGAGAACCAGCGACCAAAGGCAGAAGATAGTGAAGAAGAGGCAGATAAATCCAGGATTACACAAATGCAGATTATTAGTGATTTATGGACAGAAGCATGGCTTGGATAGCAGCACGGTAGAAGGGTCTCTGCACCTTAAGGCAGGAGGAAGGGTTTTATGTGCTAAGCTAGAGAGAGGTGGCCCTCGACTAGCCAGAGTACCCTTGAGCATTCTCAGAAGAGAGGTGGACAAACATCACCTCCTCCCTGAACTGTGAATATACCAACATTAGTTAAGAAATAGTTCACACATGGGTGGCCAGCACAAAGCACACAGCTGACTATCTTAGTGGCTTTGTTTGTCATGTAGTGTTTGGAGTGTGTCCCAGAGACACCTAGTGGGCAGAATATCAGTTGTGATCATGGCTATGGTCACATCAAGCCAAATCCCTGTAGTAGTCCCCCCTCATTTCTGTCCCCTCACACTTTATTTTATTTTATTTATTTTTTTCTTTTGCGGTACTGGGGATCGAACTCAGGACCCTGCACTTGCTAGGCAAGCGCTTATTCCTTTTTATTTATTTATTTATTTTTTTTATTTTTTATTTTTTTTTGGCAAGCGCTTATTCCACTGAGCTATATCCCCAGCCCCTGTCACACTTTAATTTACTTTTTAAAACTTTGGGATTAAAATAAGTGTAGACTTACTGAAATTATAAAAATAGTACGGAGAGTTTATGTGCCCTTTTCCTAGCCTTTCCAATGGTGATGTCATGTATAGCTATAGGAAAATGTCAAAACCTGGAAGTTTAATCAGTTTTTAAGTATTTGTTGTTGTTGTTGTGCAGAGGATTGAACCCAGGGCCTTGTGCATGCAAGGCAAGAACTGTACCACTGAGCCACATCCCCAGCCCCGCTAATCAACTTTTGTAATTCATCTTTTTGACTATATTTTCTGTTTCCTGTGCTGTGCAGTATGGTAGCCATTAGGCATGTGTATCTAATTAAAATTTAAACTTAAATTATTTATGATTATATAAAATTTAAAATTTAGTTCTACTAGCTCATAAACCATGTTTTCGTAATAGCTACATATGACTAGTGATGACCATACTGAATATCTCAGACATACATTATTTCCATTGCAAAAAAGTCTTTCAGCGGCACTGATCTAGCCTGTGCTCCTGTTCAGGGCAGACTTGCCTTATTCATCCTTGTATCTGCAATTTCTAGGACAAGATGGGTATTTCAGCCCATGCTTGAGCAGCTTGGTATAGTCTTATCTCTTGTTTTATATAATCAGGCACTGATAAAGTGATACCTAGTTACTGAATAGCAAATCTAAAAGTAGAACTCAGGTTTTCTAGTTTTAAGTTGACTCTTTCAATATGGACCTTAATTTGTGAATTCCTCCGTTTGTGTCCATTTTAGAGGAAAGACTATTGATTTGTAATTCACCTTAAAGTTTAGGGTACACAAGAATCAACTGGACAGCATGTAGAAGTACATATTATGAAACCGGTCCCTCTCAAGGTTCTGAGATTAGAGTAGTCTAGAAATGTGAAATCACACTTACATGGACATTTAATTTTCAAAACCTGGCAGAACAATCTGTTGAAAAGAAATGTTTTCAACCCAATAGTATTGGAACAAGTAAATATGTATGTGGGAAAAAGTGAAATTTTTTTTCCATTTTTTGACAGGATCTCACTGTACAGGTAAGGCTGGCCTTGAACTCACCCTGTAGCCCAAAGTGGCCTTGAACTCAGAGTAATCCTCCTGCCTTAGCCTTCTAAGTTCTGAGATTACAGGCATGCGCCACCACCATGGTCAGAAAAAGTGAATTTTGACTTCTCTGTCATGCCATGCATAATATGGATCATTGACCTAAACCTAACAAAACTATGAACTTTCTAGAGACAATGTTAGAAGAATATCTTGGGGTTGGGTAGTTTTTTGGACAAGGCATAAAAAATAATTATAAAAAAATTGATACTATATTTCAGCAAGAACTTCTGTTCACAAAAGACACTTAAGAAAATGAACAAGCAGACCACGTCATGGGAAATAACTATAATAACTATTGCAGACTATACAGAAGACAATAATCTAGAATGTATTGTATAAGGAACACGGCATAAGCTTTATATATATCAGTGCGTGATTGTTGGTCTTGATTGTCAACTTGATTAGATCGAGCTATGCCTAGGAAATTACTAAAGCACACTTGCAGAGGTCTGTGAGGGTGTTTCCAGAGAGCATTGGCACGTGAGACAGCAAATGGGAAACGGGAAGGAAAGACCTGCCCTCAATGTGGATGGCACCAGTAGTAGGCTGGGAGCCAGGATGGCATGAAAGCAGGAGGGGGAAACCCCCAGTACTCCGCTGTGCTCTTCTGCCCAGCCACATGCCCAAAGGAATGGAGTGAGCTGACTGGGCTGAAGCTGTGACCCAAAACTTTTCTCCTTTAAGTTACTTTTTCTCAGTAGTGGAAAGCTGACTAACACAGATGATAAAAAGATAAACAACCCAATTTAAAAATCCACAAAAGATGCTGGACATGGAGGTACAGGCCTGTAATCTCAGCACGGTGAAGTCTGAGCCAGGATTGCAAATTTGAACCTAGCTAGGGCAATTTTGCTAGCAAGACTAGGTCAAAATTTTAAAAAGAGAAAGGGAATGTAGCTTAGTGCAAAGGCTCTGTGTTTAATCCCTAGTGCGGGGGGAAAGAAGGCAAAAGATAGAAACTGACCAAAAAATATCTACAGATGACCAGTGTATATATGAAAATAATATTCAATAATCTTTAGGTATTAGGAAAATGCAAATCAAACCTACTTTGAGATTTCATCGTATCCCAGCCAGAATGGTGGTGGTTGTGAATACAAGAGACAATATTGACGTGTGTGGAGAATAAGGGACCCTCCCACATTGTTGATGGGAATGTAAACTGTAGTGCCACCATTGTGGAAATCAATATGGAGATTCATCGAAAAGCTAAACATGGAAATACCATTTGAAGTGGGGCATGGTGGTGCACACCTGTAATCCTAGGGAGGCTGAGGCAAGAGAATCACTGAGTTCGAGGCCAGGCTGAACTATACAGCAAGACCCTGTCTCAAAAGAAAGAAAAGAGAAGGGGAAAAAAAAAAAGAAAGGAAAGGAAAGGAAAGGAAGGGAAGGGAAGGGAGGGGA
>PVLD010017760.1:0-40944 GCA_004027595.1 Dinomys branickii | reverse complement strand
AACTGTCTGACTAAATTTGCATGTCTGTATATGGGTACATACATCTACAATTCGAAGATATCAATGGATAAAGCAACAACTACTGTTGAGACCATATCACCTTGTCTATAGATTAGTTGTGATTGTACTATTTTCTATGATAATGGGTGTCTGTTTGTCAATATGTTTTTGTACTTTTATGTTTCTAAAATAAAAAAAAAATACTTTCTTCACAGAAGGGTAGAATTTTTATTTGTTTACTCACCTGTGTTCTCACTAAAGAAGAGAAGCTACACCAGCTCCATGGAAAGTCTTAATCCCATGGCTAAATTCTTGCAGATGCGTTCCCCAAAGAGCCTGAAATGTAGAAGGAGACTGCTGCTGGAGATTTCTGTAGTGACCTGAAACCTCTACTCAGGGAGCTAAATACTAGAAATGAGACCTGAGGGGGAATAGAGGGGTATTTTCACGCACAACTGCAAAACTTACATTTCCAATCAATAGTTTTGATTTGGTTTTCCCTAAATCTCATGTTATCATTTATTTGGTAAGAGATGTTCCAAATCTGAGTTTCATAGTTTTAACAATAATAATGATGCTGATGATAATTATGTAATTGACTTATTGAACCAAGAGGTATAACATTGTATATTTTTCTCAATTACTTTGCTATCCTATAACAACTTTCAGCAATTCATAACTGTATGATTACTTTCAGTTACTGTAAGCTTCAGTCTAGAATAGTTCAGTGTACTCAACCAGACATCTAATGCTCTATCCCTTTGGCCAACACCTAAATGTTTATTTTCTCCTGATTCTTCCTTCTCTCTACTGAAAGAGAAAGAAGCATCCCTTCCCCATTTTATACAGAAAAGCTGTACTACCCCTTACCTGCCTACAGATAACCTTAAAACTTAATTTCCTTTGCCCCTATCCTAGTACTAAATCATTTTTTGTGTCTAATTTACACCCTACTGGATCCTAGGCACCTAATACAGTACCTTTCTCTTAGTAGGTTCCCAGTAGATATTTGGTGGTT
Organism: Dinomys branickii; assembly: GCA_004027595.1. Taxonomy (NCBI): domain Eukaryota; kingdom Metazoa; phylum Chordata; class Mammalia; order Rodentia; family Dinomyidae; genus Dinomys; species Dinomys branickii. Next base: position 39,926 of record PVLD010017760.1, on the reverse strand, counting down.
CAGTGATCAACTGAACACCCTTGACCAGCAGAGGGGTCTCTGGTAATACAGATTAGTGGAACAGTTTGGCTGCTCATGCTTGAAAAGCCCTAGAAGGAAAATCAGTTCTTTACAGTTTCATTTGTGTTATAAGGCGAGTAGCCTCTCTTGTATTATTTCAAGCCTCTTTATCCTCAATCTTTTGTTCTTGTTTCTAGTTCCAGAGCCTGAGGAAAGTCCAGCTACCTAAGCTGTTGTAATAATGCACTAAAAGCTATAACTTTTAATATTTGCTTAGCACATGCTGTGCCTTAAGCTCTGCAGATATTTTATCTTCATTTCTTACCTGAAAGGCAAGGAATACAGTCTGCATTTTCAAATCAAGCCATGAATTCATAGAGTGTAGGAAATGTGCCCAGGGTCACAGCCAAGAGGCAGTAAAAGTCAGAAATGTGAAAGAGTCAGGCCTCAAGTTTTGGTGTATCACTAGTTCTCTAAGTAATTACATGCAGAAATTAAAATGACAGTATAAGTTAATGAAAAACTTAAAATGTATTTTTATCTATGCTTTGTGTGTTATTTTCTGCACAACCCATCCTGTTTGCCTTAAGTCCAATGCTGTCAAATAAATTAATAAGTATTTATAAGCTTCTATACCTTTAAGACACATTAGATGCATTCTTATTCTCTTTGTCCTCCCCTTCCTCACTCCCTCTTTCCATTTCCTTCTCTTCCTTTCCCCCTCCCTCCCTGCCTGTTAGCTGAAAATTAATTTAACCATAATCTATGATTCATGAAACAAGATCATCATTCATCCTCCTATCACTTTTTTATGTGTTAAAGTAATTATTTTTATGTAATATAACACCTACGAACCCACCACCTAATACTACAAGAAGTGGAATAGTCTCTAACTAGTTTCTACCTTCGTGTTGGGGCTTCTTCTTGAGCCCAACATGCCAATGTATTTCAATTTTGAGATGGAACCTCTACCCTGAACCAGGTGATGAATCACCCTTTTGCTTTTCTTCTCTTGTTTTTGGCTCCATCTTCCAGCAATGCAATGAGACAGAGTAAACCTTTTTATTTAACCAATTAGTATTTTAAATAATGAATCTAATGGGCTAATAATGACTATTTCCATTTTTTCCAAAACCATAGTATTCTTTAAGTAAAAAGTAATAAAACTTTACAAACAAAAATACCTTAAAGAAAAAGCCACAATGACGTAGGCCTGAAATCTTAAAGTCATCTCTGACTTCACTCTTTCCCTCACCTCGAAATTCTCCTTTGACTCATTATTAATATTTATAGGACATGTGTTTAGTACTGAATTGGGTCTATTACCTAAATGCTATTGCAGTGGATTAACTAGGGGACAACTTGTAACACCCAGCTGGACTGAATCAGCATGGTTCTGGGTGTGGAAGGCCCGCCTGAGGATCACTGCCAAAAGCATAAAAAGACAACTGGAGGGGAAGATGGTGTGCTGGTTGATTCTCCTAGAGAAGCTTGTCACGCTGGGTTTCCTGATACGAACTCAGCTATTCTTATTGTCTCATCATCATTGGAGGAGCTTAGGTCCTTGCTGTCACTGAGGATGACTACAGTTCTCTTTGGTGGAGCTCTGGTCCTTATCTGAAGTGTCACTTCCTGCCTGCAGGGCAGACCACCCTCAATCTACTGGCACAGATCCTTCATCCCACTGGTGCAGACTTTCTAACTTCCACCAATGACTTTGGGGCCTTCCCAGTGCAGATCCTTGATACAGACTTGCATGAGACATTTTCGTGAGCTCTAGGCCTCCAGTTGGACATGAGGAGAACATTGTCATGGGCTCTAGGACTTTAGCTGGACTCATGCCGGACATTGCCATGGGATTCGGGCCCTCAGATAAATGGATCTGTGGTGCATGAGCCCATCTCTCACACTCTTCTGCCTTTTACTCTTTGGGTGAATATTATAAAATCATCTTGTAAATTAGGTGTCCTATATTAAATCTATTCCTCTGTAAACCCTGACTATGACAGCTACCAAGATTTAGAATATTTTCTTAAGGGAGGCTTCCAAAGGGAGTTACCAATTCCTTGGGTAATTCCGTGAATCCAAAGATACAGACTTTTGGAAGAATAACATGAAGTTCCTTAGCTTCCAGGAGTCAAAGCTTTTTAGAGTTACATACTATAAATTCCCTGCAATGGGAGCATAAGAGGAAATTGAGATTTTGACATTCTCAGGGCAGTTGATATGATCAAGCCCTTCAAGATTATGTATGAATAAGGCAAGTATTTAAAGAACCACTAAAGTTCCCTCTATGGTATCATAGAATACAGTCTGACATATTGGGAGAAATCTTTAGCCTATTGAAATAATGATAAATACTCCACCAATATTAATCATTTTCAGGATCCTAGTGTAATATAATCAGTGTTATAATGCGAAGTCTGGAGAAACAACCATAATTAGAAATTAGTAACTTTTAATGGTTACTAATTAAATAAGATTTATCATATGTTTCCTAGGTATAGAGAGCTGGAGTAGCCAGAGTACCATAGTACTCTGAATCACAGTCAGTGAGTTGAAACTTGACTTTCTAAGCTGTAATCATGTTCCCACTGATATAATTTGACAGAATGGCAGTTTACTTTTGTGGTCTTCTTTCCCAAAAAACTCATTACCTCAGTCTAATCATGAGAGAAAACATCCAAAAAATTTAGACTAGGAGCATCTCACAGGATTCCTGGAAAATACACATCAAGACTATAAAAGCAAAGAAAAACAAAGAAAGCATCATAACCTGTCACAGATCAATGGAGAGTGAGGAGGTGTGAAAATTAAATATAGTGTGCTAACCTAGAATAAACTCTGATTGAAGCAGGGAGCTAATGAGTCTGCTATTTAGTTACTAGTAATATGTAAGGTTGGCCTCTTAATTTTGACAACAATAGTACAGTAACCTAAGACACTGACAAAGTAAAACCAGTTGTGAGGTATATAGGAATTCTCTCCAATATTTGTGACTTTTCTGTGAAACCAAAATTATACCACAATAAACATTTTAACATTCAAATTAAAACCAACAACAGCAACAAAAAAGCAACTAAACTGTTTCCCCACTGTTGAGTTATCCAAAAGAAAAAAGACATGAGCAGAAGGGAAAAGAACAGAAGAGGAGAGGAAGGGAAAGAAAGGGAAGGGGAGGAGGGGAGAGGAAAGGGGGGAAAAGGGAACAGCTAGGTGGACAGCCTCCAATACAGCCCTTAGGGCAGGCAGCCACAGTCTGCGAATTGCTGCCTAATGGTTTCACAGCCTTCTTTGTTCAGCACAGGCCCAAGCGGAGATGCCCTTCACCTTCACCCAGCTCCACTCAGGCACCAACTGTTTCCTTGGCCTTTGTGTTTTTTAGTAGGGCCTCCCTAACCTGACCTTTTGAGCATCACACAATTGTTTTAAAGAGTAGGAGGAATTTATTGAGAGAAAGAAAGCTTCTGTCCGAGAGGGACAGAAGGGGGCCTGGAAAGTGGGTTGCCCACCAACCCCATTTCTCAAGGCTATTTTACTGAGCAAGGTCATGAGCTGAAGTGGGATCAATGGGGGACAGAACTATAATCAATAATCAATCAATAAGATTACAAGTATAGTTGCGTAGGTAATATGAAACTAATGGAAAATCATATGACAATTATGAGGTGGGAGAAAACTATGTTCAATCAATAAGCTTACAAGTACAGCTGCTTGGGTACTGTTGATTGAATGAGGAAGCAAGTCACACAGCAAGTGCGTATGGAAGGACAAGGACTTTCCTGGAGGGGAGGGTTGAGGAGGTTTATTCCTCTACCCCAAGGTCACTGAAAAGCATCACACAATTTTAATGAAGAAGGTGATCGTAGAGATAATTTCATGCAAATACTTTTTTACAGATGAGAACACTGAATTTATATAAGGGAAGTCACAGTTTCAAGCTCACACAGTGTGATTTGTTGTCAATATGGAGGAGAAATCTGCTGTACAATTATTCCTAAAAGTTGAGAGAAGTACCAAGGAGTACAAGACCTGGATTTAGTACATTAACTGCTAGAAAACCCAGTAAGTGCCGAGAAGGACATCAAATACTTTTATGTCTGTTACACGGAGCAGAATATTTTGCTGTTGTCATTCTTGGTTTAATCCCTTTGCCTCTGATATTTGCAAGCAGTTGTGTTTTATTCCCCCCAGTGGCACACCAGCTGTGCTCTAACATTTCAGCAAATTAAGAAGTAATTACTTCAATAATGGATTAGTTGCTGAGTTTAATCACTTTGAAAAAAAATACTTAGATTTTCCATTTATGGAATTATAAAATGTTGCATTTCTTTATGGTCTATCATTTAGAAGTCCCTAAAAACGTCAGACCATTGCTAGCACAGAATGATATTGAAGACCAAAACAAGTAAGTGTGTGGAGCCGCAGAATCTCCTCCAGGGAAAGAGGCCGGTAACCAAGAAGGAACTGATTCTCCATTACCTAGGAAAGAGCCAACAAGAAACGGCATATGAAACACCCTGGGCATCTTCAGTGAACAGGACTGAATTAATATAGTAGACCATAAATTAATACTGGCAAAGAATTGGTTATCTTCAAAGAATTAAAAATTCATTGTTTTTAAAACTACCAAACCAAGAGAACAAGACAAGCATACAGAAAATCATCATCAAAATATTTTTAAAAATAAATTTTTAGCTAGGTGCAGTTGTGCACAGCTATAATTCCAGGTACTTGGGGACCTGAGGCAGAAGGATCCCAAGTTTGATACAGCCTGGGCAACACAAAGAGAATTGGCACACTCTAAAAATACATAAAGAATAAATAAATCTCTAAATAATTTAATCAAGCAGTTGAGGATTGCTCTCATTATATATACGTATATTCATAAAATGGAAAATGAAGTGCACTAAACGGAAATGTCTTTTGTCACCAACTTCTCTGAGACAGCTGGGTTACAAGAGGGCCTGAACTGCGTTCTGTCAACCCCCTTACCGATGCCCATTATCCTTTATGCGAAGCCCCCTGCCACGGGGCACAGTAAGGACTGCTCACTGGATCGCTTCAAGCCAGGTAGCCAGAACTGACAATTCCGTTTGTCTATCCTGTAACCCTGCAGGATAGAAGGGGTTTGTATATTGCCCTTTTTTGAAATAAATTGCTCTTCAAAGCAACTCAGCCAAAAGAAATCAAATTTTTCTTACTCCCATGGGCAGTTTAGTACCAATATCCAGTCTCCTACCAGTTCACTTCTAAAAGCATGAAATGAAAAATATGAAGACCATGCTAATTGTCCCAGGTTTCATTAATGGAGCCATTTCTTACCCACCCTGGTATCTGCATGCTTTGCCACCTTACTGGACAGCTCTTCCCAGGAGAACTGTGCCCTTGCCCCCCCTCTGCTTACTGGCTTTGCCCATGAGACTGGCCCAACACAGAACAGAAGAGGGAGCAGCCGTGTGCGGATTTTGGTAGACCCTCCAATTTCATGTGTTTCCTTTTTGCTTTTTGCATTTATGTCATCAACATGAGAAAAAATTCCCCCAGTGGCTGTTGTCTAGCTAGCCTGGGCTCGAAAATGAATGCACACGAAAAGACTTAGTCCCAACATGCAGTGAGAAGACCCCAGCAATATGAACAACTTGAGGCAGAGCTGCCAGCCAAGCACAGTTTCAGCCATTTGATCTTCAGACTCATAGACAGGATCAGCACTTATCTGAGCCTCTGAGTTTGTGGTAGTTGGTTACATCCCAGTAACTAGCTGAAGGATCATGTGTGCCAATGCAGGGTGTGCTCATTTGACCTTCCTTGGAAATGCAGCTTCGGTACGACTTGCTTTGTAACCAAAGCCAAAACTGTGCCATTTTTCACATCTCATTACTTTCCTGTTTTACTCCACGCCTCAGCTCCCTTTCACAGGTTGAAAGACAGAATTATGCATCCCAGGCTGTAGCGATAAAATTCACACAAGCTCATTTCAGCCCTCTTCCCTGGCCTCCCCCTTTGCCTTTTCTCTTCTCCCAGGGTCGTGATTTTTATTTCATCTTTTACATGGCTATGTGAGGAGAGTGGATGTTGCTTCCCACACTGCCTTTTATCCTCTTTTTCTAGATAGAGGTTGGGAGTTGAGGGAATCGAAAAAGGCAAAGAAAGCCTCGCTACCATTCACATTCCATTTCAAACTACATCCCACCTGCAGCCCATTTTGTCATTTCTGAACCACCGCTCTTACCTATGATTCATTCTTGCCTGTTTAGTCATCCCCCTTTGCCACTGCAGGATACTGCAGAGAAATATGCTAGACAACAGAGAACATTCACTTGAGGAGAAAAACCAATCCTGTCTTCCCCTCCCAGGCACAGTTCAAGGCAGTGAAATTGTAGCAGTCCTTCTAGAAACAAACACACTGCTGCAAGAACGCATACATATACTCAGGGTTAGCTTGCTGCCAGATGCCTGTCCCGCCTTCATCCGGGACTGCAGGGCTTTCTCCATGGAGAGGCCTTTGGTCTCAGTAGACTGGACTACTGAGTATCACCGCCCCAAATGCGGCCGTAGTCATAGGTGCCACCTTCCCCAGGAATTTCTCTCCTCATCCTCCTGTTTCCAGATTACAGCTACCATGGCTGGACTTCACAATCCTCGTTCTCCAGAGCAGTAAAATCTCTTATGTGAAATATCCTGTACTCCTGATTCAGGGAAATCCTTGGGTGATACTTTCTCACAAGGACTGAACAAAACATTGTAAAACTGCACTACCATATCTAGGATAGTCCGAAGTACTCCTACAAGTCAATGTCCTGAAATCCACCTTAGTTATCCCAGAAATATTGATTGATAAAAACAAGTAGCGCTAATCGGGTCTCCACTCTCACCAAGTACTTTCTGTGTCTCACTTACTTGCAGCCTCATAGCACACATGTAAAATATGCATTTTATTACCCATTCTACTGATGAGAAGGATTAAGACACAAGAAGCCTCATTTAATCTAACATCACCAAGCTAGTAAAGGGTCAAACTGCTCAGGGAGTAAACAGGCCATCTCATCAATTTCAGAGTTGCTTTATTTTATAGGACATCACCTGGTACTTTGGTGAGCAAGAAATGCTCATGTCCTCTGCATCTTGCAGCTCCCATTCAATACATAGGCCTCTATTCATTCAACCTGTACGCTCATCCGTTTAACACATTCAAACTGAATACCTTCTCTGTCCAAGACTGAGGCAGACAGCCTGAGACCCTGCACCTACAGAGAAATACGCAGATTAAAAAAGGTTTGCTCTCAGATTACACACAGTGTGCTCAGTTCATTTAACAATAGGCTTCTTAGTTAATACAAATCTAAATCTAAATATTAACAGCATCACTTTTCAGACCCTTTTCTCACCTAGGATTCCTGGTTACCCCTGTGTGGATACCAAACTCAGCTTTCTTGACTCAAGATTCAGTTAGCAGTTTCCCATGAAGAGAAGGTCCATAAGTGTTTGGTAAGAAGACAGATGGGATCCAATGAAGGTCTCTCCACAATCTTCATTTTATTATGTAATTTTGACATGGACATTGCTTAATTCTAATTGACTTCATGTCTTCAATAATAATGATCAGATGCTATCAAGCCAGGTGTTAGCTCAGATCAGTGTCTTGTTGACTTTCCAATTGGCTCACTGTGAGCGCTGTATATATACAAGGCAGATCCTAATCACAATCGCTTAAACTTCACTTTGTCTTACTTTAAATGATTGGGATCTTTCTACTTCCCTCTTCTCTGCAAACCCTGCTGAAGCTCAGCAAGGCCACTGGACCAGTAGGTAGAATTTACCTACTCAGGTTGTGTCACTAATGTCCTGCAACTGCAGGATGCCCGAAACCCTCCGGGACCATTCCCCTCTCCTTTCCAAATTCTGACCCAAAGCCATTCTGCTACAATCACAGGTCCATACCAACTTCCATTTGTTCATTCATTCAATTAACAAGTCTTTATGGTACATCCACTTGGCATCAGCTTGAGCAGAGTTGGCATATCCCTTCCCTGAAGGAAATTTCAGTATATTGTGTGGGGGAGGATGATCACCGGAGGCTTCTCACACCATGTGACAAGAACTACTTTTCTAGAGAAAGTAAAGCGGCTATAAGGATATGCACTAGAAGAATTTAATCAAGATCATAGAGAACAGAGTAAGCTTTCCTGAAGAACTAAAATAACTCCTCACCTAAAAGATAATTCAAAGTTAAGCAGAAATAAAGGATGTTCTTTGGGGAAAAGGAACTTCAATAAAAATGAGGAATAGGAAAAATGTTCCAGGAGTAGGAGGTGTGTTTGCAAAAGTCTCAAAAGTGAAAAAAGAGAATGGTGCTCTTTAGAAATTCTTGAAAAGCTAAAAGTTTAGTATTTTGAGCAGATGACATAGGACAGAGGGACAGTGGTCAAGATAAGCTGAGGGAGCAAGGAGGCTTACTTACATCTCCTTGCTTCATGTAGGAGGCCTTGCCTGGGTCCCCTGTGTCTAGGTCCCATCACAGCACATGCTGGAATAACAGTGCTCATCCCATCCCCACTTTTGGCAGACCGCTTGTCACCTCTTTCCAACTGAGTTCAGACAGTCGGAATCATCTTAAAGTTTCCAAGCAGATCTTTATTACTCCTCTCTGGTAATATTATGATGGTTATCCATGCCTTTGTCAACTCCAAGTTCCATTACTTTGATCTTGCTGCTCTGAAATGGTTGCACAGTGTAGTGGGAGGGTTAGGTGTAATTCTAAGAACACAGGTACTCAGTCTTAGGGTAATGCCAAGAGTAAAGAGACAATTAAAATAACTCTTAATGTAAGTAAAAGTGTTTCTTGGTTTAAACACTAAAGTCGAGTTTTCTTAAACACTTAAACAGGTTCCAAACATGGTACATGGAAACACATCAAATCTTTTCTTTGCTGTCCACTGAACTGCACCTTCCATAGGAGATCTGGCATTTAGTTCTTTAAACACTGCTTATGCCCCCCTCCGCCACTCCTGATTTAAATATAAAACTTTCTCCCTGGAAATAAGCTCTTCCCCAGATCCAAAGAGGCCCATCTGCCTCTTGTCCTGTGTATCCATCTCTCTTCTGTTTTTCATTTTACTCTTTATCTATTTGGGTGCTTTGGGTTTTATATAATGGAAGATAAAAGTATTTTTCAAACAAAGATACTCTTTATCTGTAACAGAGTACTAGCTTACTACCAAAATTTTTCCCCATCTTTAGTTCACAGATAGATGATATATTCCAGCCTCTCTTGCACTTAGATGAAGTTGTCTGTAAATTTTTCTCTCCAGTGGAATATGAGTGGAAGTGACATGCATTCTCTGAACTATCCCATAAGACCCTTCTCTGTACTTTTCCCATGCTGTTTCTTTCTCCAGAGACTTGATGCAAAAGAAAAAACAAAACTATAAGAAGAAAGATTTGAACTATCCCCATTAACTTACGCACCTGTCTAGAAGCACTGCATGAATAAGACATAAGTAGTTACTTTAAAATGCTGAATTTAGGGAGTGTAACAATTATACAGGCACTTAGTCTACTTCAACACATTATTTCAAAAGAAAAGAGATTGCTAGTATCAAGGTTGAGTTAGTGTCCTGATAACATTGAGGATTCAGGCTCTTTCTGCTTTTTCTGTTCTCAGTATGTTGGCAAAATCGCCTAGCATGGCTGCCAGCTATCTATAGCTAAATCACCATATCCTTACCCAAACTGTCCAAGAAGAATAGATCCCCCTGTCATTAATGGCTTGTTAATAAACAACAGAATGTATGTACAATAGTGGTCCTTTAAGATTATAAGGAATTGAAAATTTCCTATTGCCTCGTGACATTGTACCCATCATAGCATCATAGCATAATGCCTTATTCAAATGGTTGTGGTTTCATTGGTGTAAATAAACCTGCTATGTTGTCAGTCATACAAGTGTAACCTATACAAATATGTATAGTATATAATACTCAATAATGATAATAAATAACTAGGTTGCTGGTTTATGTATTTACTATGCTATAGGTTTATCACTATTTTAGATATACTCCTAATATGTTAAAAATGGAAAGTTGGAGTCAGCCATAAAGAAGAACAAAATTATGTTCTTTGTAGGAAAATGAATAGAACTAAAGATCATCACATAAAGTGAAAAGAGCCTGACTCAAAAAAACAAGTACCCCATGTTTTCTAAATGTGGAATCTAGAAGAAAAGAAGGAAGATGAGGAGGAAGAGGGCAGAGAGGAGGGAGAGGAGGGGAAAGTAGAAGGGAGATTAGACAAAGAGGAAGTGAATACGTGTGTATGTGTCCATCAGCTTCTCCTCACTGAGACAGACAGAATACCTGACACCTACAATTGAAATAAAGAAAAATTTCATTTTGCTCCAGGTTTCAGAAGATTCCACCCATGCTTAGCTGGCTCCATAACAGAATCCATTACAGTGGAGAGTAAAGCACAGTGAACCTGCTTAGTTTATAGCAGCAGAGAACAGCACCAAAAAGGAATGGCCCAGTGACCAGTACGGTATCCAAGACAGTGCTTCATGACCACCCAGCCACATCTAAGCCTTGCTTCACTGACCTGCTGGCATTTCCTGATCCAGTGGAGCTGGTATATCAGGAAGAACGGGCACAAAGGGAGAGGAAAGGGCAAGGCAGGGTAATGGGGGGGGATAGATTTGATCAAAGTATGTTATATGCATTATGAAAATGCCACATTCTAATGCAGTACTTTGTAAACCAACATGCACTAATAAAAATACGCATGGGAAAAATAAAAACACTGTTAAATGTATAAAAGGAAAGGAAGATACCATACTTTGCCAACAGCAACTTTATTCCCTTTTTACTGAGTCTCTTAATTGGAAGAAAAGATCACACCGAGTTATTTCTCTAAATTTTTTTGTAAATATACTCTATGTTGTTCACAAAAAGAGAAGTTACCTAATGATGTAGTTCTTGACTGTATTCTGTCTTTAAGCAATGCACATATATCTTTTTCAGGAAATAAAATACACTCTCTAGAACTCCTGAGCAAACTTCTCCTTATCCTTGCTGGCCAGAACTTGACAACGTGCCACTCTCTAGTCATGAGGAAATAAGTTGGGAGTATCAAGAATAGATCAAACTAACTCTGTCTTATCCTCTCAGACTGGAGAGGGACCCTCTTAATTAAAACATTGATAGCTGCCTCGTACCTTACCTACATGAGGTTCTTTTAGCAAACACACAAGAGATTGTTGCATAAGATGAAAACAGCGTGGCCAAGGCCTATTCTTTACAAGTCTCCCAATTATACACTATGAAGACCCAATAAAGTAATTGTCAGCTATAGGAAGTAGAAATGTAGGAATTCCTAAATTAGAAAACATAGGCAGACTCTTCAGCCCAATGGTATGAGTGGCTGAGAACCCTAAGGTTTTTATGATGTTTGTTGTGGTATAAATTAGAATGCAGGACATACATTGAATCATATAGAAAGAAATCTGAATAAAGCACTACAAGAGATTAGAAGCACAAGAGAATCTATAGTTGTACTGATTGGGCCATTTGAACTGGGCCTTAAGGCTTGACTAATACTGGAAAGAAATACAGGAATGAAATTCAAATGAAGGAAAGAACATAATTGAGTGTATAGAAGACAAAATTCTGGAAAGAGAGAAGAATGAAGTAGTAGAGAGTTTCAATCATATGTGCACTAGGAGACTGAGAGAGTGAGCACACAGCCATCAAGAGAATTCTTAGATGCAGTATTTATCCTGCCCCATATACACAAAGCTCGTTCTCCAAGTTTCCCGCTTTCACTCAAACTGTCATCTGAGTTCATGCAAATTCTATCATTGACCTTAACTTTTGAGATTTCACCAAATATTTCTCGAGAACACCCAACAAATTCACTTACTATCCCTCCCCAAGACTCAGGGAAGGTTTTTTTCTTTCCCAGCTAGATGGAAATGATGTTAACTACTAAAAGATTTGCACTGGGCCCCAATGTAATGCCAGCATTATACTGAAATCTCTAACTGCGTTATTGCATTTCATCTTCATAACAACATTGCAAAATAGCTGATAATATCTCCATTTAACAGGTAAATAATGTTAATCTCAACCACATTAAATAATCATCCCATAATCACAAAGCTAGTATAAGGTAGAGTCATAGCAAATATGCATCACTCCGAAGTCAATAATCTTTCCATAGCTCTACACTTCTCTGTTGAGACAATGACTAGGCAAATTTCATAAGAAATTGTCTTTTTCTCTACTGATACTCAAAGTTTCCAGTTCAAATAATATCAGTAGTCCTAGAAGGCAATAAGTCAAAGAAGGCTTTTAAAGCAGAGAAGAAGCAAGCAAACAAGAAAAAGAGGTGTTTGGTAGTGTTCTAGGAAGAGATTATAAAATCACGTGGAAATGAAACCCATTTAAAGAAATGTTTGGGAAATATGATTTGTTATGCTATTCCATGGGAGTCTCATAGATTCCAGTTGCAAAACACACAGCATTATTGCTGTGATGTCATGGGTATATCTAGATGTCCCCCAAAGCCTCAGACCCTCAGAGGTGGGGCTTTTGGGAATGACCGGGTCATGGATAACATAGGTTTGGGTGTGGATGCTGGATTTATTGAAGAGGCAAGACCCACGCGGGGTATGTGTGGTACCAACCAATAGGCTTGCAGCCTGGGTGGGATAAAGGCAAAGCAGAAGGAAGGCTGCAGCTCCCTGCCTTCCCTGCCATAAACTGCTTCCCCTCTGCCATGCCTATCTGCCGTGCTCCCCTGCCTGGAAACCAGCTGACTATGGACTGAAATCTCTTCAAAGTGTGAACCAAAATAAACCTTTCTGCCTTTAACTTGTGAGCATTGGGTATTTTATTTCAGCAATGAGAAATTAATTAAGATACCTCAACACTGAGAACTGAACTTCCCTCTAGTAGATAGTAAATCTCATTTCTCTCTCCTGACCCTTCATTCTCCAGCTCCAGGGTGGCTCTGTCTTGGATTTCAATCTCTGTTTCTGCAGAAAAATATCTATGCTCACTCACACTCATCCCAAGATGGGGGTCTCACTCAGTCATACTGTCAACCTGTAAAAACAAATTGTTTAAATATGACTGACTGTCATCCCCTTTCCAAAGTCTGTTTGAAGAAAAAATCATAATAGCCCATCTTGTTAAGTGTTCACCCTATTCTATTTCTTTGTGAGCCATGAATCCTAAAGCTGCCTTTCAAGACCTGCAGGCAACACAGTTCCTCCAGGAGGTAGGAATGATGGTGGGGGTGTGAAGTAGCAATGACAGGTCAGAGCTGTAGAGGGAACCACTGTGATGTCTCAGGCCCTCCTGAAGGCTACTGCACCAGGCAAGGTCAGGCACTTATTATCAAGGTGGTATATATTATCAACCCTTCAACTTAGCCACTATTTTAGGTGCAAGAAATCATTTTATGAATTATGGAATATGCTTGGATTATATTTTAAAGACTTAGGTAACAGAGCAGGAATTAGCCATGATATGCACTTGCTTTTACAAATAAAGTTTTATTGGAAAATAGCTATGTCCACTTATTGTGGTGATCTACAGCTGTACTCCTATTATAATAGCAGAACTGGACAGTTTCACCAGAAGTCATCACCCATACAAAATAATTTTTTATGTTGTGCTATTTATGGAAATAATTGTCAATTCCTGTTATTTCATTGTTCTACAAAGGATCACTCTTTTGCACAAATCATTTATAAAGTCTTTTTAACTTACTGAGGTACCACATCAAAAAGCTTGCTTTAAGAAACAATAAAAAGTGTCTATCGGCATTATGTAGGAAAAGACCTCCTCAGGGTTAATATTGGGCTGTAAGAGACACCTAGTCTCAGAAAATGTAGACTCTATTGGCCTCTTTCTGTCTTCAGACCATCAGAAGAGATAATTGTAGGGTTGAAATCCTTCAGGTGAAAAATAATGTGGTGTGTGTGTGTGTGTGTGTGTGTTACGTCCATGTGAAGCATTACCACATTATGGTTTTAACACCTTAGTTATCCATTAATACTCACACTGTGGTATTGAAACTAAATGTCTGATGTTGGACTCTGGATCCTCCTCTTGTAGTTACAGTTATTTCAGAGTTTCTCATTTCTCATTTATAAAATGCAGGACCTTACCTGAGATGAAATGTGGTGAAGAATGTAAAAAGGATATTCAGGCAGTTAGATGTAGTACAAAATATCAGGGGTTATTAGGTGGTATTAACAATCCATTCTCTTTTTTTGAGTTGGGGGTCTCCTTATGCAGTTCAGGTTGGTCTTGATTCACTGCATGTCAGACCTGCCTTAAACTCATGGCACTCCTCCTGCCTCAGCCTCCCAAATGCTGGGGTTACAAGCGTGTGCCATCATGCCTGACTTTTTTTTTGTACTGAGAATTGAACTCAAAGGCTACTAAGCTACATCTTCAGCCTTTTTATTTTTTATTGTGGGACAGGCTCTCACAAACTGACCTGGCTGGCTTGAACTTCAATCTTCCTGCCTCATTCTCCTTAGTAGTTGGGATTACAGGCATACAGAAGCCTGCCTGGCTCCAGGTAATTTTTAAAACTACATTTAACTTCAAAACCTGAAAAGTGCTCTCAACATTGACAAAATCCATTCCTACCACACCACATAGGTTCCACGTTTCAAGAATGCAAAGAAAACAAATAATCTTCGGGCACCACTTTTATGCTACTTCTCTGTATGTATCATGTCCTTCAGTACTCAAAACCACCCTGTGCCATAGGTAGAAGTATCTGCACTTCAAGGCTAAAAAGATAGAAGTTAAATATGTGTCTCACATCAGTAAAATTAACCAACTCATCCAAGTTTATGTGCAACTCTCCTGGTCTTAGCCCTGCAAGGAACATGTCATTAAAATTGTTCACCTTGTCGCAACCACAACCAGTCACCCTGAGAGTAAGTGGTAGATCCAGGCTTAAAATTCAGTACTACTGTAAGTGTCCACAGCTGATGATATTGCTAGCTCACTTATCCACAAACTTAATGTCCTTACTGAGTTCATTTTACCATGATGTCTAGATTGGGCATCTATGAGCTGTGACCAAAAACACATATACTCACACAATGGATTTTACAGCCATTAGTGCAAAATGTATTTTGGTCACAAACTCTTACAAAACAACTGGAGTAGGGCCCAGCCAGAGTAATGCCGCTGTATGTTTGCCTCTCATTATCATCAGCCCAAGTGGGTATCAGATTATTCTTTCTCCCATTTGCTGGTATACCTCAAGCAGGTATCTAGAGTGGTGTCATAAGGTAGTGGCATTTAACACTGAGTGGCTATAAGAGCTGAGGAGGGTCAAATCATGAGATAAAACTCAAATTTTCTCTGACTATTTCCCTCCGAACTCCATTTACTTCCTAACTTCCCAGAAACTCAGTAGTATCAGACTTTGCTCTTTATTGGACAGAAACATGCTCCCAAGTAAGAAATAAAAATCAATCACATTCAGGTAGAAAAAGAACCCAAAATTCTAAGTGTGTCCATGGAAGGAACCTTAGCTGCAAGGTTCTACCCAAACATATAATATGAAGAATAAAATCATTGAACGCTATTAAAAAACCAAGAGATTTTATACTAAAACCATCTCCCACCCTGGTGTCTCCATGTGGAATCATTCACTTGATCTCCAGATTCATAAATCCAGTTGCTTATCTGAGTACTCTGGATCTAGAGTGTGTGATACTGGAGTTAAGTGTGTGGTGATGGGACCAAGGATGTGTGATTATTAAGTTAGTCTGTTGATTGATTTGGCGCAGTTCTGGGTATGGATAACGGAAATGCCAACCCTGAGCACGAGTGCTGCCTACACTAAAGGTGTGCAGCCTGGACAGAATGTAAGGAACAGCAGGAGGCGGGGTGCTATCATCATTTGCTGTCTTGCTTCTTCACTACTTTGCTGCTTTTCTGCCTTCTGCCTGCCGTGAACTGTTCCTTCTCTGCTCGGTCGCCCAGGCTTGGACCTACCCAGCTATGAACTGAAACCTCTGCAGACAGCGAGCTGAATAAACCTTACCACCTTTAACCTTAGGTACTTTGTCTCAGCAACGAGAAAAGTAACTAAGACACGTACGCATGGCAATAATAGTTTCATTCTTGCAGACACCCACACCTGCTTCGGAGTGACTCTTGCCTTCTCTTCTTTCTCCCTCACTTCACATCAAATCTTCCATCTACATATCCTATCAGTGCCACCTAAAGACATTTTTCAGATTTTGAACCACTTCTTCCAGTCTTGGTTTCAGCTATTATTACCTATCGCCTAATTATTGCAATGGTCTCCTCCCTAAACTGCGTGTTTTCATTCTTATCCTACTGCAGTCCGGTCCCAACAGAGCAGCCAGGGTAAAATTTATGTAATGGAAGTGGGGTCATGCTCACCTGTGAAGGAATTTTCTATAGACTTCTCATTTTAAAAGTCCATTTCAATGTCCCAGAGCTGTTACTTTCCTCCAACTACATTTCTGATTTATCTCTTCTTACTCTTCCCTACTACCTCTTTTCATCATGCTATACTGTCCAAGTCATTGTTCTTCAAACAAATGTAGCATCCTCCTGTCTCAGGACTTGCTGTTTTGCTAGGTTAGAATTCTCTTCCTTAAATCTGACAGACACACTCATGCACTTTCTCCAGGTTTGTGCTTGCATGTCAGCAATATTGATACATCCTATCTTTATCATTGTATGTAAGAAATCTTTCCTACCATAACTTGATATAGTATTTGCCTGCTTTATTATATATATATATATATATATATACACACTTTACTAAATATTTGTGTGTTTATTATTATCACTGTCTCTTACAACTATACATGGGGGCTGGGGGTATAGCTCAGTGGCATAAGTGCTTGCCTGGCAAGCGCAAGGTCCTGAGTTCGATCCCTGGTACCGGAAAAAAAAAAAAAAAAAAAAATTAAAAAAAAAAAATAAACAACTATACATAACTTCACGAGAAAAAGAACTCTTTTGCTCACTACTGTGTCCCCAAGTTCTAGGTAAGTGTTGTGGAAATGGTTTCTATAAATATCTACAGCGAGTGCCTGTTGTCTCTACACTCATAGCATGAGCACCATCAGGGAATGCACTAAAAATGCAGATTCTAAAGCACCATCCCAAACCTACTGAATCAGAAACTCAGTGGGGCAGAGGCAGCCATTGATACTGTTGGTCTCCTGGTGATTCTGATGTAAACAGCATCTTCTGCTCCTGCTCTTACACTCATTACCTATGGTAATAAGGCTTAGGGA
Source organism: Dinomys branickii (assembly GCA_004027595.1). Classification (NCBI taxonomy): domain Eukaryota; kingdom Metazoa; phylum Chordata; class Mammalia; order Rodentia; family Dinomyidae; genus Dinomys; species Dinomys branickii. Next base: position 22,615 of record PVLD010017760.1, on the reverse strand, counting down.
GGCTAATGCAATCGCTTGGGTGATGCACCTGGGTTATTACCACAGATACGTTTGTCTGTTCCCTTAAGCTGCTCACTCAACTGCAGTACTGTGATGGCTGCATTTGAGTTTATTTCTTCTTAGAGAAATTTTCCTGTTTCTCTCCACTATTTCCTGCTGTAAGAAGTATCTTCTTCCAAGAAGATGCCAGAATGAGGATAAGACTAAGATTTGTCAGAATCTTCCTCTTTGCAACCACAGTTATTTTGGAATTCTTGTACTTACAAGTTCCTGATTTAAATCAAGCTAGCAAAGTCCCACCCACCAGTTTTAGGGCACCTCTTCCAAATGCCTTCATCACCAGCCAAATGCAGCCACCTCTGCAGCCTAGAAATTGTTAGGAGAAACAAGTCTGTACAGAATTAAAGGGCCTCACTGACAAAGCAGACCCAAAGCCCAGCTGTCCATCCCGCCTCTCCGGGTGAACTTAAGATGCTAACTGCTAGCCCAGGGGAAGGAAGACATCTCTCCACATTTGGCCTAAGAGGCCGGTGGTTAGCATGCTTTTAAGGTGTTTTTGATCGCTTAGCCCTCCATGGACTCCCGCTCTACCCTCCTGAGTCTTTCTGTTGCCTCTACACTCTCTACTTTTACTTTCAGTAATAGGCAATTCTCTTGGTGGATTCTAGAAGAAAGAGGAGTCTAACTGGCATAGGCTTTCTCTCAGAATTTAATAACCAAGAGGAAAAATGAAGTTGATATTTCACCCTGCTGCTTTTACAGCCAACTGCTTCATTCCTCCTTAAAATTTGGGCTTGCTTAGATTTTCAGTCACATTGAAAAATCTTCTGAGGTTTAGAAATGACATGAGAAAAATAACTTCACCAACCTGGGAACTGAATCCCCTTATTTATCTACATGCTAATGATCACAATCCAGCAGACTAGGAAAGGGAAAGGCAGGTGGGGAGGGCTGCTATGCAACCACCTGTGGGTCTCAACCAGAAAGAACAAAGGTGTCTCCTTTTCAGAACTGTTCATTGTTGTGACCAATTCAGCATCTGTTTCTGGGACAGTGTGTTGGATAGCTTTTCACTACTGAAACAAAATACCTATAGCTGGATAACATTACAAAGAAAAGAGGTTTATTAAGCTCATAGTTCTGGAGGCTCAATCACTTGTGTCTAAAGATGGACTTCTTGCTGGTAGAGACCAGTGGTACCACAGAACACCATATGGGAGAAAACATGGAGTCCACATGCATAAATGTGTGTCTTTTTCTCTCTCTCCCTCTTATTATAGAGCCACCAAGATTAAATTATAAGGTCTTCTCCCTGATGACCTTACCTAGGTCTAACTACCTCCCAAAAACTCCACTTCTGCATACCATAGTCAGGTTACCTTTCTGCCAACTTAATATCTCATAAATGGGAACTGACTTTCAGAACATGAAATGTGGAAGACATTCTTAATTTCCAAACCACAGCAGAGTGTATCCACATGGAAAATATGTAAAAGGGGGCAAGAATGCTCCAGCTCAAATACCCAGTGGGGATCCTGGTGACATACAGAAGGCACCCCTGTAACATGAACATGCAACCACTGAGTCCCAGCCAAAGCCATAGGCATGACTGCCTTTGCTGTGGTGTAATTTCTACAAAATCAACGGCATGTGAAATGAAATAAAATAGAACAGAAAGCAACAGAATATATGTTAATATAAATCCAGTGCTAAGCATTTTACATGTATTAGTTTTTATGTGATATTCTCCTTGTTCCCAAGGAGAACTTACTAAAACATTTGAAACTGAAAGGTGTGAGTATAAAAGCATTACTCTTGGGTGTTAGTACATTTCTATTTTAATAGTCCCTCTACCCCTCTACAACTTACCCTTAATTTTCAGAGTCTAACGTAGAAAGGGGGCTTCTGTGAGCAATGGTGCTTATCCTGGATGCAAATGGAAATGCCCTGGAGCTCATCAAATACTAAGGTTTTGGGATTTGATTTGGGATGTGGTCTGGTCCCTGGAATTTATTGAAAACTGTCCCAACTGGCCCTCATAAGTAGCAGAGTATGAGCAAAGCAGGTAGTAAATGTGAATGAGATTGTGGAAGTAAAAGCTCTGACAGCTGCTTAGTAAATGTGTCCATACCCTGTTACACTGGTTGTCATCCCATGCGTCAGAGACAGAGAGCAAGAAGAAAGCAGAAACTTTCCTTCTGTCTCATTCTTTAATGTCCAATTTATCTACATCTATGCAAAAGCACTGAATGCAAAACTTCTAGTCAAATGGGTTTTGAAGATTATCTGTAGATACCATATTTTCTTCTAAGTTATTTACCATTACAGTGAAAGATAACTGGCAGTGACTATCTTTAGGAATAGAGAATGTTTTTTAACTTTGAGGTGATGTCAGTAAGATCATGATGAAGAATGATAATCATGTAAGCAATTATTGTTCAATCTAGTAAGGGATTAGAGATTATGTATTTTGCCCTTGTGAGAACACTGCAAATACATGACTCTAAAATTAAACATTGAATTACCTCAAGGAATAAGTTTAAATTCAGTCATTATAACTACTACCTTAACCCATCTCCCAGCTGGTATTACCCAATTACAATATTCTTAAAGCAAGGATAACTGCTCCCTAATTACAGAAATCTAATGGAGTTTAAAATATTTTTGTTCTGACATCTGACACATGAAACCTTTTATTTTCTGTATCAGTTGACACCAATTTTCAAGTCTGGGCTTCTCAGTTCCCCATAAAGTATTATGTTTATTTTGAAAACTAAAACAAAAAAATAGCATGGACATTACAGTATTACAGTAAACTGATGTGTTCCTAACCTCAAGTTTCTCAAACAGAAAGAGAAATAAAAACTGCAGTGATAATCTCCAATACTTGTGGATTTAGAGTCTTCAAGACATACCTATAAAAAGGCCCTATATAAAAAAGTGTTGATCGTATGATACTTTAAAGTGCAATGCATCAATTATACAACACTTCAGACATGTTTAACACATTTATTATTTTTATTTGGATGAGTTAGTTTGTACTTGGTGTTCGTAAGTAGATACACATTTTAGTTCTCTATGACCAAGCATCTGTGCTGAGGAAGCCCCAGTTTGGTGCACTTTACAGGTCATACCCCAGGGTTATATGCATCTCCTCTGAGTGGTGAAAAGAAATAGAAGAAAATGTAGGTAGAAGACGAGCGTTACTATTAACTGGAGAAAAGCTAAAGTACCTTTCAATGGCTTCGTGAACGAGGGTGATGCAAAACATGTCCAACTGAGACCAGGAGAAAAGCAAAGAAGGGAATCAGGTAGTAAATTGGAATACAGGTGGGATCTAAGAAGCCACAAGTTAATTGAAACAAGAATATGTAGAGAAATCCTAAAAGGGAATGATGGCAGTGGCTGGCAGAATCAAACGAAATCACACCTTTTAGTGTCACTCATTCCACACACAAAAATTTCTGAGGACAACGTCTAATTGTTACTCTGGAAATATATATTCATTCTTACCTCTTCAGGTGCTCATCAATCAGGAATGACTGAAAAAGGAACACGTTAGGATTTCAGCAGCAAGAGATGTATGACAAACACATGCCAGGACTAAGTGGATCAGGCTCCACAGAGAGAGACTCAGCCTCAAAGTCAGGCAGGTCCTTGAGGGTGATACAAATCTGTGCTGGAAGTGTGCTTAATGTTTTAAATACCTTGTTCTTATTTGATATTACTAATAACTTTCTTAGTAAGATTTCTTAGGCTACAGGGAATAAAGAGCTCTACTCAAACTAGATTAACCAGGAAAGAAATCAAGTCTGTTTATATGATAAATTACAGAAGCAGGGCAGACTTCAAGATAGGGTTGACTTGATGCTATAATCATGTCACAAAAACCTACATTTTAATCTGTTTCCACCCTCTGCCAGTCTCAGTGTTGGGTGGATCCTTAGAATGCAGCAAGATCATTGCGGTTGTTTCCAGTTGCCACACTCAATGTCTAGATGGGAAGGGACTCCTTCTGCAACTCTCTCTAGGTCAGGTATTGCTTACTAGCAGACTTTCTACTCCTCAGTGGGTATAACTGTGAAATATGCCCATTCTCAAAGCAAGAGGCACAAGGCTACTTTAGCTGATGGGCATAGCTCCATGAGGGAAGGACAGAGGCCTAAGCAAAGGTGAAGTTCATGTAGAACAAAACAGTGAATGAATAAATGCTGTATGGGAGACAAACCATGTCCACTGTTGCTGTCCTCTGCAAGCGAAAGGAAGCCCTTGGGATGTGGACTAAACCTGCCAAAATCACACAGTTATCCAGGGGCAGAATCAGGATATATACCCTAAAAGTTTAAAACTTACCTTCTAGATCCTTACCCATATTCTCATGAAAAGAGAATTGAAAAGAAACTACCCACAGATATCTGGCAATAGAAAAGTAAATGTCCAAAGTATGAGAAGATTTTAGCATTCTGGTCCCTCCTGATTAAGACGATTACAAAGGAGAAAAATCCTACCTCCTGAAACAATAAAGCCAAGAGGGGAACCGAGCATGAGGATTCCAGACATGCACCAGACTGAAGCACATTAGCAGCTTCAAGCTAAGCACAGGGTATGAGAGGGCCCAGTGTAGAAGCCAAATGACTAGCACAAGACATTGGAGAACAAAGGTAGCCTGAAGCTGAGGCATAACTTAGGTAGAAGAGGAGGTTGAGCTGATGGTCAGTGAGCTGGAGAAGCCAGAAACTGCCTGGGGAAGTTAGGGCCCAACTCTTTTTCTGAAGTCCTCGTTAGTTTCAAAAATAACAGAATGGGAAAAATCACCATCCTTAAAAAAGACCAACGTTCCCTAAGGACTGGATCAAATCCATCATAAGCAACAAGCAAACATCACCTGTCACCAAAAACTTTTACACAGAAATGGACTATTAAGTAGATAAAACTTGTGCAACTGAGTATTGAGAGCAGAAGTTTAAAAAGTAATAATATAATAATGAGGTCATTACAGGATTATTTTCCCAGTAGGAAGGTTGATAATTACTCAAACTCTATCTTCTCATTTCTAAATTAAAGACACAAAGAAGATTCCTCCAAGGGCATATTACTAGACCCATTTCTAAAAAGTCACAGATAGAATAGGCTGCCTCAGATTCAACTGGTTTTTGAATATATTCTTCGTGCTGCTTGTCTCAGCCACGAGTGCTCCCACAGAGCGTCTCCATTTTTAGAAAGGAATGATTGACTCACCTTAATGTAACCTCTGAAAGAGCAAGAGCAAAGAACCAGTGCTGTTTTCTTGAATTTCAAAACGTACTTCTGAAGCCTTCAGAAAAGCCAGTTGCTTTTAAAAGAAAAAAAAAAAATCTCTTCAAGAGCCTGGGCATTTTGAGCAGCAAAAGATTTATGATCAATAATAGACTTAGGCTGAAAAGTTGACCATCCCATCCTTGTTCTTAAAGCACTGTGAAAGAATACACCAGGAAGAGATGAAGGATAGCAGAGAGGCTAGAAGGGACCACATGACTAGCAGCTGCTTGCTGTCAGAAGGCTCCTCAAAGGATCCGCCCAGAGGATGGAAGAAGTCCTTTGGAGGATCAGGAGCTGAGCTGATGAGACATGTCCACGCCACGGTCTCTTCTAGGCACCAGCTGTCCTTAACAGGCCTTTGAAATATAGTACTCAGTAGCTACTCCTAAGCCCGTGGGGCATCCAGCAAGAATGACATCATATAAAACCTTCCCAAATATTTTCAGTAGTCTCTGAATTGCTCTGTGGGTCAACTGAGACTTGTCAGTGACCCAGGGCAACTAAAAGCCTCCAGTATCCTAGAGATAGGAACCTCAATGCCTAGAAATTTGATGATGTTGAGGATAGGAAAGACTGCTCTAGAATGGACAAACACTTATCAAGTCCTTCTAGTGGTTAAGTCTCTGCCTTCTCCCTTCACCAGTGATGAAGTATGCTATACCAGTTATAAACTTGAAAACCATGAATGCTCCCTGAACAATACCACAACAACTTTCTTTAGCTAAAAGTGTTTCCAGGGTTTCACTTGCAAGACTGGAGGTTCTTCTATTAAAAAAAAAAATAGCAATATGAATACAAAACTTTCCAAGTCAGCACATCACAACCTTGGAAAGCTCTTGTGAAATAACTGAAAATTTTGCCAGACAGTGAAACAATGACTTAACCTCCTGGGTCTTGGTTTCCTTCTCTGTTAAACTAAAAGCATTGGGCTAGATGGTTCCTATAATCACTGGATCTATTATTCCCAGAGTCTTTGGCAAGATTCTAATAGAAATCTTTCATTTTGATTTAGTTTTCTTGTCTCTAGGACTAGAATTGTGAAACTAATGGGCAATCACCAAAAAGACTGAAAAATACAGAGGAGAAGAAAACCACATGTATTCAAACAATGTGGTTGCTCTATCTGTCATCATTGCAGCAACCACAGCCAGAATTTCGGTGACTTTGGGAGCCCCTGCTACCCTGGGAGTCTGGGCACAGCCACTGAATTACTGGGCCCTTTGCGAAGCAAAAATCAAGGATACAGACTAGATGGTAATGTGGCTTGCCAGCTGTCCCTGAAAAGTTGACTGAGAAGTCTTCTTCAATGTGGAATATTCCTCCAATGTGACATAAGCTCTGCCTTCTGACTCGTGTTGGTTTGGGCTTATCTCTAATACTAGTGACTCTGGCAGGTACTGTGACATCCTTAAATCTCCTAGAATCCAGAGGTCATAAATGAGTTACCATAGACCATACTAGGCCCATAGACATGTTGAATTTAGCTCACTCAAAGACTTAATACTTTCTAACTGAATTGTCAAAATTTGCTGAGGAGAGAAAGGTCAACAAGTCCACTGATCACAGTAGCAGAGGACTAGAGTCTCCATTTCCCTTGGTCTCCAGCAGCTCACTTGAAATTCCCCAGTCCTTGCCTGCCACATAGGCATGTAAATCTATAAACCCCTATGCGAAATCACATATACAGACTAAAGCCCATGTCTTTCAGAGGTCTTGGGGGTTCTAGACACTCACAGAATAATATTTTTCAAATTTCCTAAAAGTTCTACACCTTCCGCATAGTTAAAAGACAGTATTTCAAAAACAAAGGCGTTGTTATTGGTTTTTTTCTGTTTAAAATTTTAAGAAAACTATTTCATTAAGGTACAACTGGAAACTCTTTACACATGAATAGAATTTATGCTGAGATTCCTCAGAATACTTATGTACAAAAATCAAAGCTCAGTGGAGACCAATGTAGGGTCCAAATGAGCCGCTGCTGGGAAGACTGCGGTGTTCCACCATCTCCTGTGATGTCTCGTGTTCACTCCCTCCAACGTGTTTCACACATCCACAGACTGGCCTGATCAAATTTTATTAATTATTTTATTGAAAACCAATCAACTTTTCTAACCTGGACCTTTCTCCAGAAGAAGAAAATAGCTGTCGAGCTCCGTGACTGAGATCTCAAACTGTCTAAGAACTGCTTAGACAGTTGCTGCATCTGTCACCAAATCCTTGGGAGATCACTGACAGTGTCCCTGGCACAGCATTAATCCACCTTAGTTTGAATGTGTGTGTGTGTATGTGTGCTCGCGCACACATGCCTATGTACAATACCATCACAACTGCTTGCAGCTCTTCTCTCTGAAGTGGCATATGATTAGCCATGTAAATGAGCACAGGTAAGCTGCATGCTGCAGTCTTCAGAGCAGCTCCCTTTGCAGAGAGAATCTTCCCAGGTTTACATGTCAGTGGCAACCCCCACACAGCTCTTCCTTTCCCAGACACAGCTCAGTCCTATCGCACTCAGGCTTATCAACTTATTCAAACAACTTCTACAGACAGCTAAAACCAACCAACATAAAGTTCAAATCACCTGGCAGACATTCACAAACCTTTGCCTTCCCAACCCAACTCACCTCTTCAATCTCCTGCCACCCATCCAATTTTCTTCCTATACTCTCTGTCCTTGAGAATTTGTAGAACTTCAGCACCCCAAAGTTCTGTGCCAGTTCTCTTGAAGAGCCACATTTCTGTACTGCTATCTTTGTCCCTTCTGTTTGCTCTTCTGGAAGGCCCCTACCCCCTTCATCAGCTGGTATCAGCAGAACACGTGGCTAAGGCCGGCCTCTCTGGCATAGTGGCTGGGCTGTCAGAGCAGTGACTGAACAGGTTCGCAAAAGCGTGCAAGCAACTATGTGCTGGAATCCCAAATTCCAGCTCCACTGTAGCTTCTGGAGTGAAATTAAGGGGTAAGCAGATCTTCAAAACAACAGTGAGCAGGGCTGTGTCTTGTGTGCAGAATCATATGACATCAACATGAACAATAAAAGACAGACTCCTCTATTTACTCTGCCTAGTGTTTCAAATCAATACTGAACCACTTTAGACATAGGCAACCCCTCAAAGTTCTAGAAACATCTTCAGAAGGGAAGATCATGAATGAAAACACTGATTCCTGCTGCTATGACTGAATAGAAGTTTCAGTGTTAAATATGTGAAATAAAAAATCCTTAGCTGGATGTGCATCTCAGCCTGATGAAGCAGGTGGCACCTCTATGTAAATGTTCTCTCACCATAGGTCATTGCTCCACCTTGCCTCATCCTGGAACAACCTGAAAGCAGTAAATATTCACACCAAGCAGTGGGTGTCTTATCTGCAGTGAGGACACCAGAAAATTCCATTAAAAAGTGCATTTCAGAGGGTTTGTTATATGCTAGGGAGTTTGCTAAGAACATTACAGCATTATTTCATTTCACCTAACACTCACAAAATATTATAAATCATGCCTGTTCTTACAAGAAGTAAAGAGATGCCCATGTGTTTAGGACTTACAGATCTTTGTGTGCATTGGGCAAAACTTCAGGCAGTAGTAAATCACATATAACATAGCTCTAGAAAATGGCTTTTCCCTATCTCTTTGGCCTGCTCAATGCTTTAGAGGCTTGATGCTGTAAATGTTTTTCTGCTTCCAATTAAAGGCTACAGGTCAGACTGGGAAGCCTGGTCATGAAGAGATAGTTTAGTATTTTAGCTGAAGGGAAGTGTTGGAGTGAGGTTGTAGAAGTCAGCAGCCTTTCCAGAAGGAGTCAGGACCAGTTCAGGATGCTTCAGCTCTGACGTGTACTTGATTTGCTTAAGCGTGCAGCTTGGAATCATACACTTAACCTTAAGAGGAGGCGTCTGCTGAGATGTGCTTTGCCCCTTTGCAGTGTATAGAGTGGAGGAAGATAAGCAGAAAGGGAAAAAAAGGGATATTACACATAGCATTTGCTGGGGCACTGTGAGAGGAATCACCACCCGTGGAAGAGGAACCACCAACTTGTTTGATCTCACAGGGAATATTACTCCCATATCTAAGGATGAACAAACAAAGTCGAAGAAAGCTTCTGTCTTCTCCTTGCTTAGGATTTTCAGAAGCTAGACCAAGGAATGGGGGTGCCATGGAATGAGATCAAGGAATGGAGGAATGTTCTGTTCTTTCCAGACTAGCTGGCCAAGAAGATGGAAATGTGAGGAAAGGCAGTCTTATGTGGTCCTGGAGTGATTAGATTGCAGGATCTGATTTCTTTTAAAAATTATAGATCAGGAGTATAAAACAACACAAGTTATATGTCACCTACTAAACACTACTTTATGTACCTAAATATGTCAGCATTAGTTGTTCTTAAGTCTCTGACCTGGTAGATCTTTCTTTCTGTACCTTGAGCCCCTTCTGAGGTCATCATTCAAGGTAGGAGTGCCTCTCCACCTTGCTGCACACGGTGTCATCCCCTGAAAGGACATATCTACCCCCGTGCACTCTGTATGCCTAAGAGGAAGAGCTTTTTTGTAGGTGAACCTGCCCCAAGTTTGTCTGGACTGTCTGATCTGTGATTTTGTGCTTCTTCAAGAGAGACACTCTGGCCATGGTTCTTCATTCCAGCTCATTATGTACCAGGTTTTGTGTTGGGCAAACTGCAGGGGACAGATGCCCTGGACAGAGGCACTGTGAAGCCCTGTCACCTGGCTAGAGGTGAGGGAATACTTCTAACTAATTCCATGACCTAGTGCGGAGAGCTTAAATCCAAAACATTCCTCTTTCTCCAAAGAAATTCTCCTGTCCAAGCCTGTCCAAATTTTACCTTTTCACAAACTGTGCATCTTTACTGATATTTGGTTTTAAATCATTAAAATAGGGCTGAACCAAATTGAAATGTACTGTAAGTATAAACAAAAACCAGATTTCAAAGTCAGTGCAAGAGACCCTGAAAAGTAAATATCTCCTTAACAACTTTTATACTACTATATTTGGGACAAAATAAATATATTGCTAAAATTAATTACTTCCTAAAATCTTTTATAAGGGGCCAGGGATACTGCTCAGTGGCATAAGCACCTGCCTGGTAAGCACAAGGTCCTGAGTTTGATCTCTGGTACAAGAAAATAAAAATATAAAATATTTTATAAGGAAGAGCTACTACTGAAAAACTTTAAAATTACTTATATGATTCCCATGTTTCTATTCGGTAGTACTGTTAAGGCTGGCTGGATAATCTGGCTACACTATAGGAATGGTTTCACAGCTTGTTTTGCTTGAATAGCTCCACACCCCAACTGACAATGTGCAGAACTGGATATCTGTTGTATTTTTCTAGGATGATTTTCAGGGGCTCAGCCCTGAAAGAAAGTTGCATTGATGTATCATTTTGCATACACATTTCTCTGGAGAGAACTGCAATAGCTTTCATCAGATCCTTTGGGGGTTTGCTATTTTCTCCCCCCAAAAATGAAAAAAGAAAATCCTCATTTCATGTATCTCTAATTTATATTCCAGGATCTGAGGCATAAGTGAGCATTAGAAGATAGGAAAATAAGAGAAGCACCACAGGTCCATTTCTGCAAATCGATTAACATTCCCAAGAGTTTTAAGAAATACACCTAGCTATATCTTGCCATCCATATATGAAACGTCGGGAGTAGAACTCAATTTTTGCCCTCTCATTTGATCTGTTTGTTTCCTAGTTTTACTGTCTTTGGATACTAGATTTCATTTCTTTTTTATTATATTGTTTTTCCACTACAAAGGTAATATAACTACATAATTGAAAACAGAAACACAATGATGAAGAAAGAGTAGAAAATGAAAAAATAATGTTATTATCTGTCTTAGTTATTTTTTTCTCATTGCTGAGATAAAATACCCAACATTCAAATTTCAAGCAGGAAAGGTTCATTTTGGTTCATTGTTTGTGGAGGTTTCAGTCCTAACGAGCTGCCTCCGAGGCGGTGCAGCGTGGCAGAGGAGCATCACAGAGCAGGCAGCAGAAGCCACAACAACAAATGAACAAGTGGCAAGCAGTGACCCTCTTTCTGTCCTCTGCACCTTGTTCTGCTACTCACCCTCAGAGTGAGGCACCCTTACTCCTAGCATCAAACAGTGAATGAATCCCAGCATCACACCTTTGATGCCAGCAGCACACACCCTACATCCAACCACCTCCGAAACCCACCTAAGACTGCATGAGGCTTTGGGGAGACATCGGTTTTACAATAACCCATGACCTGCAGACCAACTTGGGGAGACACTTAGATACAAGCCAGAACGCGACCCACAGACTTGAAGTTAGGGAATCTGAGTTCATTCTGGGGATCCTCCTTCTGGTTTCTGTGTAACCCTGGATTCTGACTCTGTTTTCTCTTTTGTGAAATAAGGATAATCATGCTACATCAGAGATTTTTGAGAATCAAGAAAAATACCTAATTGGAATAACTTTTAAAAAGTTAATTATTTCTTTGATACCATCAGAGAAATGAAATGCAAACACTGATGACTCCTTTGTGTATTTCTTCCCAAATGTTTTTCGAATGAATAAAAATGTGATAGTAGCACTCAAAATACACATAATTTTAGCATGCTTTAAAGTTTTTCTAACTTGGAATGATTTTAGGATTGCAAAAAATAGTAAAATTCCCGTATGTTGCACATCTGAATTCCCCTATGGTAACATGTGAGCACCTTGAGCCTCGGCGGCCTGAGCAATCACCACCTGTTCCCGACAGCAATGGGACGAGTCCACAGGCTTCAGGACTCACCCCAAACTACTAATACGAGCAACAAGAGTGTCTCCATACTGCTTGCATACGTGAACCTTGTATGAACCCATGGCGACCGGGTAGGAGCAGAGAGAGAACCTCCCGGAGGAATGCCACTCAGACATAGCAATATAGCAACATGTGAAGGACAGAAAAGAAAGAGGTGGATATCCTGAACTCGAGAAGGATCTGAAATGGGAGCTGAAACCCTCGGAAAGACTAAACAAAACCTCCTCTGGAGGAAGGGATCGGAGATCTGCCATGGCGCAGTCGGAGGGAGATGAGATGGAGAGGGAGGAGGTCGCCGCTCCAAGCACACCCTTGGCCCATGCCCTCGTTTCGGCATTCGCAGCTTCAGCTTCAGAGACCCATTGCCCAGCTGCAAGGGGTGGGGAATGGTAATGCTGGAGATCAGGAGGGGGTGGGAGGAGAAGAAAGGGCCTCTGGCATCGAGGCAACGGGACAGAGCCAAAAGGGTCACAGAGGGTGCCCCGATGGGGGCGTGTGCCCTGCGGCTGCTCCACTGAGGGCCCCGCAGCTGCTCCGCAGTAGGCCCCACGGCTGCTCCACTGTGGGCCCCGCAGCTGCTCCGCTGTGGGCCCCGTGGATGATCCACAGTGGGCCCCGCGGCTGCTCCGCTGTGGGCCCCGCGGCTGCTCCGCTGCTGCTCCGCAGTGGGCCCGGTGGCTGCTCTGCTGAGGGCCCCGCTCAGGGCACCTCATGGACTGGACCCACCCCTACCCATAGCACGACGACAGGGTGGAGCCAGGAGGTCCGCTGTGAGCATATGTGCTTTCCCACCTCCAACCATGGCAGTTTGTATACACCCATGTATGTTATAGTATAGTCTGAGGCAGCTATATCTCTTCCCAAGGCAAGAGTCCAAGGATATAGATAAACCCAGGAGCACAGTTATTATCACAGGGAAGAAGACTGAGTGGTAGGGCAACGGAGATGAGGGAGGAGAAAAATTGAATGATCAAATGGGCCATCATCTTTGTAACTGAGTAACAAGTGTGAAGGTAACATTATGTAGGACACCATCCAGAGCTAATTCCCTTCTATGTTCTCTATAATTCTTTATTTCCTCAATCGTTTTTGTATTAACAGAAGTGAAGATAACTTTATATGATACAGCATCCAGTGCAAATTCCCTACTATCTTCTCTATAATTTGGTATTTCCTTTAATGTTTTTGTGTTAACTAATGTGAAGATAACTATGTAATACAACATCTAGTTCTAATTCCCTACTATATTCTGTATAACTTTGTATTTTCTGTATTGTTTATGGCTTTTCTGGTTCATGTGTCTCCATTCTTTTGTCTTTAAAATAAAATTTAAAAAAAAAAGAATAGTACAACTATTAAAGACTGAGAAATCAACTTTTGTAATACTTTTAACAAAAACACAAATTTTATTTGGATTTCATCAGGCTTTTAATGAATGCCTTTTATTTTGTCTTATAATTGATGTAAGTCTCAGAGAAGATACTTTCAGACTATGCAAATGTCCTCTTTGTCCTCAGGCTTCTCCCATTAATTCTGACATCCATCCGTGAATCTTGCCTCCCTGAAACAATTATTACTACAGTGTTGCAATGATGGCTCCTTACTTGATTATTCTTTCTACATTTATTTCTTGGAATTGTTTTGTAAAGAAGAGTTCCAGTTATTCATACAATTTTATTAGATCACTATGGACTTGTGAATCTGCATGTCATTATCTACTCTTGCTCATTACCTGTTGCACAGAGTGTCCCCATTTTGGCTATTGTGTGTGTTTAGTTTGGCACCTGCATCCTTTTAATGCAACCCCATCCTTATTTGAAAATATTCTCATCTACGGTGCTACTATATACTACAGGCTAATCTCGTGATTTTTCCTATCATAAGTGTTTTTAGTTTTTTTTTTTCTTCTGTTTTCTTCCCACTAGTATAATGGATTTCAACCAGAGAGCCCCAGGGCAAGTATTTCTGGTTTCCTCCAGATGAAAGTTTCTGTGCTGTAGGAGGGATGGTGATGGGATCTAAGAGGAATTTGAGACCTCTCCTCTAGGAATTATTTTCTTCTCCCCTTAGTATCAGGATAGAAGTTTCCATGTTTTTTCCACCTTCCCTATAAGCACCAGGCCGGACCTGCCTGGGCCTCCCTCGAGCTGCAAACTGAGCCAGACTTTCCTCGGGTCTCCCCCACTCTCCTGTAGTAGCAAGTTGCCAATGTATGTTTTTCTTATGAAAAGGGTACAGGCATATGGGGGAAATCTTACACACAAACCACTGCTTGTAGGATGTCAGAGTAATGAGGCAGGGGAACTGCAACCAAAGAGCTTGCTCTAGTAATAAAATGCACTTCATCAGACTGGAGGTCCTGGCAAGTCGCATATGTGATTTTTGCGCAGGCTCAATGTTACCTAAGGATGAATGCTGAAGAGGAAAATGTTTCTCTTGGAAATGGGCTCAACCCTAAGAATACCTTTTATTCTGTGCATTGCAAAGCGAATCTGCTTCCTAGTAAGAATTACTAGATTAAGTTTTGTTTTTCTAAGAATAAAATTTGTAGAGTAGAGAGAAGAAAAAGCAACAGGGCCCTGGAACCCAAATCCAGAGCATGGAGTCATGCTGACAAGGGAATGTGAATGAAGAACCAGTGTACAGCTGTTCAGGTGAAGCACTGCACAATCATGAGGCCGCTCACAGAGGCTACTACATTCGCTGGGCCTGGACACGCAGCAGGCCTGTAATTCATGCACTCTGGCAGGCAGGGGCAGAAGGATCAACCTGGGCAACGTAGAGACTTAAGGAGACCTTGTCTTAAAGTTTAAACATGGGCTGCAGGATGTAGCACAATGTGAAGGCTTCAGTTTCACCCCCAGAATCAGGGCAGAAGAAAGGGAGTATTCTCTTTTTGAGCGGAGCCTCTGGTAAGGATGTCCCCACCTGCAGCCCTGAATGTGAGTAGGGAAGAGAAGGGTGGGGTGCTGGAAAAAGTAAACATAAATTTCAGTCTGTTCCTGTTCTCCGGAAAGCTACCCCATGCATAATCTTCACAATGACAGTCAGTAATGCCAGGTACCAGTAAATCACTTGAAGTTTACATAAGTTTTCAATTCATAACTATATTCCTTCCCTATTATAGCCCATTTTGATGATATTAAAACAATAGTTAGGGCAAAGGGGTTGGAAATAAAATATGTGACAGAGTTGAGACTAATACAGATCTGTCAGTTTCCGATATTTAGGTACTTAGCAATACACCATTGTTTCTTCAGGAGCTTCTTCATATGTTTTGCACCTTTCTGTGATTGTATACTCCAGCCTGAGTTATACCCCAGCCTATTCATACTCTAATGGAAACTCACCAACAAATGAAAAGTAAGGAACCACATTCTTATAAGCAAGCACAAGGTCAACTCAACAACAGCTGCAGTCATGCATTCTCAACTCCTCAGAACTCAAAGTTTCTAGCAGGTGGTTTGTCTGCAGGAATATTGAGAAGAAGCTTTTTTCTCCTTTGGGCAAATTGATAGGTTTATTCCATGGCGGAGAGAGAGCGAGCGATAGAGAGAAACAAGACAAACAATACGCTTTTATTGCAGGCGTGCACAGAGAGGTCTCGCAGTGAGGAAAGGAGGGGAAGGCGCGAAACTCTGAAATTCTTTGTCCAGGTTGGAAATTAAATACCCGGGAGGCGGGGAGGAGGAGGCAAACCACCAGGATTGGGCGGAGCGTGGGAAAGTGTAACGGGAGAGGCGGGAGGCGGGGATTTGGGAGGGTGCGTGGGAAAGTGAAACAGGAAACTACTAAGGTAAGCTGCCAGTTGCTGTTCAACCCAGGGGAAGAAAGGTGGCGCTTAGCCTATGACGTTTAAGGTCCGCTGCACCGATCCTGCGCGGCACCGGCCAGTCACTATAGCAACCAGGCAGGAGCTGGGAAGAGCCAAACACAAATGAAGATCTTTCTTATAAAAGGAAGAAAAGAAATAACCTCATCTAATTGCTAATGAAATAGGACTTGTCTCTTGGTGAATGTTGTTTGAAAAAAATTGAAAAGTTCTTCCCAGTGCAAATAAATATTGATAGCTTTCCAGGAGCAACTGCATCCTGCTGAATAAACAGAGAACATAGAAAAAAAATAACATTTCTTAGTTTTCTTAGTATACAGAATTTTTTCTTTTTTGAGCAGAAATGAAAAACAATTTTGACACCATGCTGTAATCTTTGGCTTCAGCTTCCGTTTTGCCCTGAGGTGGATTCTAGTGAGAAATCAGTAAGAGTAAACAATAGGATTAGATTGATCCAAATCAGCAGTAAAACTTTACTATGAATAACAATGACTAAGACCTTTTAAAATGCAGATTCTGACTCGGATTTCTCAGACCTGAAGGAATCGGGCTCTCTACACTTGTAGCCCCGGACAGGCTCTGTCACTGCTGCCGAAGGACCACACTGTGAGGGCGATGACCTCGTGTTTGGACTCACAGGTTCCGTTCTCCAGAACAGGCCGTCTTGTTGCCTCTTTGCTCTCTAACCCCTCTCATTCAACAAATCCATGAATATTGGTAGTTTCTATCTTCCCCATACAGCCCAAATTCCCAAATCTTACTATCCAGTCCAAAGTCTGAGCCCCCTACCTGGACATCGCTCCTTTTGACATTGCCAGAATTGCGCTCCTTAGTCACCTGTGTTTGCTGTTCTTCCTTTATTTTATTTCAGGTGCAGTGCCACACATATATGGAAGCCAGATGCTCATGAGTCAATCCGTATTCCTTCCTTCACTTTTTCTTTCATCACTTGTGAATCTGACAGTTTTAATCAACTTCATTAAGGTATAATTTATATAAAATGAAATGCATGTGGTACGGTAAGTTTTTATAAATGTATATACATTTGCATAATCACTATCATAATCAGAAAATAGAAAACACCCATCACTCCAAAAATCTGTCTAATGCCCCTTATAATCAATCGCACCTCATCACTGACCCTAATAACCACTGATCTGTTCCTATCACTGTAGGTTTACCTTTTCTAGAGTTTCTTATAAATGGACTCATTACAATATATGCTGTTTTTCTGACATTTTTCACTTAGCATAAAGCTTTTAAAATTCATTTGTATCATTAGTTTTGGCACTTACGTTGCGCTGTAGCGCTCCATCAGATGCATTTTCTCATCCTGTTGGTATCCCTTGAATAGCTGAAGAGTCACTATTTTTTCTATTGGCCCTGAAAAGGAAAGAGGGGTGGAGCTAGCCATCCCAACAGTAAATGCAGTGCAAGGTTATCCTGTACGTAGCAAGGAAAGCCAAGATTACACGCAAATTCAAACACTTTCCAGTAGGAAATCTAATCATGTTAATGTTACATGTGTGTGCTTGCTTGAACATGGGTGCATGCTTATCTGTGTATGTATTTAGATTGCAGCTGACCAATGAAGACAAAGGAGAAATATCTTCATTGATTGCTGCCCCATATTTTAGGGTTCTTCCTTCCCTAAATCACAGGGCAAGCTAAGGATACTTCAAATGAAATTCCCAGGATATACTGTATTAGGTTATAAGGGGGATTCTAAGGAACCTCAGGCTTGGATATAGCACTGGACAAAGCATAACATACCATTCCAGGTCCTGGCTAAGGAGGGACCTAAAACAGGAAGAGTCTATGGGATAAACTCTACCCATTCCAAGATCCATTTTCCCAGAAAAGGTATCTTCAGATGCAGTCTTTGGCTCCGAAAGGCTAGAGCTGATGATTCATCATTGATATCCTAATAAACTCATAAGAGATGAACACAAACCACCAAATCAAACCACAGTGATCATCTCTGAACTGCCACCACAAACTCCTTATTTTAATGAAGGTGTTTATATGAGGATTGTGGTGTGAGCTGAACTAAAGAACAAAATCACAGGGGTGTGGGACATCGCTCAGTCTCTGTGTCCAGCAACTTCTAAAACTACAAATTTGAAGCTCGGTGGTAGAGAATGACCCAGTGCCAAGCTCCACACAGTAGTCCATGTGATTTTGAATTCTCCTGCTATGTAAGCTTTATAGGTAATAAGCCAGAGAAACTATCATAAAAGCAAACCCTCTATTTCAGGTGTTATTACAAGAAGAATTTTTCTATTTAGAAGCGGAAAAAAATATGACAAAGATTACCAAAATCTCTTTCTTAAATGACTGAAAACAAGTCTCTTAGTCCAATAAATTCTAATTCTCAGATTGTTTCTTAACAGAATATGAAGATATAAGCAAAGAAAGGATGCTCAGCCCACTGTTTCTTGTAATGAGAAACAATCTAAACTGGAGAACAACTTAGACGTCCCTCAGTAGGGATTAGTTAAATAAGGACATGATCATATAAGAAACTGTTGCCCAAATATTAAAACATGATGGTGTAGATTAGATTGTCAGAAGACATACTTAATAATAAACCTACTAAAATAGTAAACATTTCAGTCTTCATTGGTAGGGTGTTTTTGTTGCAACTATTCAGGCCTTCCAATATATAGGTCAAAAGCAGCCAGAAGCAAACCACCAATGAATGGGCATGGCTCTGCTGCAATAAATTTTATTTACAAAAACAGACTGGACAGGACCTGGTGCTTTGGCTGTAGTTTGCTGAAAACTTGTGGTAGATCAAATTTTCTTGGCATATAAAGATGCCCTTGTTATATTGATTTTTAAAAATCAGGTTAGAAAGTACACGTCTTTAGAGAATAATATCCACAAGATACAAGCCTTCAAAAGCTCTGGACGGCAGAATTAGAAGTGTTTTGCTTTTTTGTTCTTTGT
Organism: Dinomys branickii; assembly: GCA_004027595.1. Taxonomy (NCBI): domain Eukaryota; kingdom Metazoa; phylum Chordata; class Mammalia; order Rodentia; family Dinomyidae; genus Dinomys; species Dinomys branickii. The sequence goes on along the minus strand of PVLD010017760.1, from coordinate 3,746 downwards.
GAACATTCTTTCACATTCCTGTCACTGGGCAAAACATCCATTCCCTGCGACTTAAAGTAGGAGACTTTATTAGGATCACAGTCTCAGAAGATGTAGTCCCAAACTGGCTGGCCTCAAGGCTGGGAAATCATGGTAACGGGCAGGGTGTGGGGAAGCTGCTCACCTTATGGCAATCAGAAAGCACAGAGAAATGGGCGGTGTCACAGACAAGAAGCCGCCTTCCGGGTCACATCCCCAGTAATCCACACCTCCAACCAGGCCTCGGCTCTTAAATGCGTGAAGTGCTGAAAGCGCACATGAATGTTACCCTGGTAAATACAGAGCCCAGTGGTCTAATCACCTTCCAAAGATGTGAGCCTGCAGGGGAGCATTTTAGATCAAAACTGCAGCACCCTACACTCTAGAGAAAAACCATTCTAGTTACTACGTAATAGTGAAATTTTTAAAAATCTTCCAGTCTTTGGCCATTGTCATCCAAGTCAGAAGCTGAAAGTGCTGTACTGCCACCAGCCACAGCAAAAGGTTAATGTGTATTCATGAAACAAGCCCAATTCAATGCATTACTGGAAAAGTACGACTTCAAAATATTCTTCCAAATTAGCCTGAGACACCCCGTCTCCACCCCACCTGTGTTCTTCCACAAGTATGAAGTGAAGTGACATTGAACATTTGCGAAGGCCACAGAGTCAAGCCTCACTACTGCCCTTTGAGTACCTCCTGCAAGAAAAGCCCATGATTCAGATACTCTGCCACAGGAAGGTTAATGGTTCTGCCCTAGCACATTTCTGTCCTAGCATGCCAGCAAAGCAATAATGTTCAATAGGACATTGCAAATTGGGCCAGTTGCTTGCTTACTCAGAATGTTGTCATTGGTTGTTTCCCAAAGTCTGCTAAACTGGCCACCATGGGACATAGGCATTTTCCATTCATGGCCTCCACAGAGCTCCAGTTTACAGAAGTTTAAATTCAAATGTATGCCAAGTAAAAAAGAACCATATATTTTCTTTTACCTGCAGCTTAACACAGCCATGCCACAGAGAAAGGATGGAATTTAATTTATGGAAAGATTTGGTTTATGAGCAAAGCAAAGTAGTTTGATGTAATACTGCCTTGCCATTTCATTTCTCTTCTAAAGACATGCCTCCCCTCCACCCACCTGAAATCCGAAGTCTCCATAATTTCTGTCTGGGGTGAGGGTGTCTATGTGCTCAGATAAGAATACAGCAAGAGTAGGTGTTGGGCCTCAAGCAGGGAGAGAGCTACTGCTTGAACACTGCACCAGTCCTAGTGAGTTTCTGGGAAATGTAAGTTGATCATTATGTAGACAGCCAGAGTTCAGAGGCAGAAATGACAGCCCTAATGTTTTCACTAAGCATTGTTATCCTGTCTCTGGATGCCAACGTCTTCTTTGTGCCTCTTGGGAACCTCTAATGAGCTCTTTACCAGGCAAGATTCCTATTATCAACAAAGTATGGGCTCAGAACTGACCTCTGCGAGACAGCTTTAACCTGCTGTGCTCCTTCCTCGGAGAGCAAGCCTCACACACCGTGTGCTATGAGCTAAAAGGGAAAATGTTTTGATGTACAGAAGAATGTTCGCATTGTCCAGAGAAGTCTGTGTTGGGCAACAAATCAAGCCAGAAACAATCAGAGGGAAAGGAAAGGAAGGAGGGTACAGAGGTCAGTGGAAGGCCTGGTCTCTAGTGTGCTAGTCTAGTAACTTCTTTTTAAACCTGTTTTGAGTTTCTGTAGAGTGGTGGAGAATCTAGATAGACATGAAAAGCTTTAAAAAATTTTTGATGTCTAGTAGGATTGGGGGTGTAAGTTAAATGTTATACTAAAATCATCAGTAGATGGCCATTGTGCCTATGTGTCAATATAAAGTCATGCTTATACAGAGACTATAGGAAAACTATGATTATAGTGGGAAAAGAACAGGCTTAAAATGTCAGATAATTGAAATGTTAGCCAGAAGTTAGCTCTGATACACTGGGCAAGTAGCAGGGAAAATGGCTCAAAGGCCAAAAGTCAGGATGAGTATATCAGGGAAAGTGCAACTGGCAAAGGCTGAAGAGTTTGACCCCCTGCTCATGTTTACCAGTCATTCCAGCAACCTGTACTTCTCTCTTCTGAGACTTTTATTCAAGTTTTGATTTAGGTTTTAATTTATATAACATTTAACAATTATTGATTGACTTCCTATATTCCCTGTAACTCAAACTCAGGTTCGTGAAATAGCTGCATGCACATCCCATGGATAGTTCTTACAAAAGCAGAATCTCAGGCCCCATCCTACCCCTTCTGAATCCAATGCTTCATTCTAATAAGATCTTCAGGTAAGTAGTCAGTATGCATGTTAAATTTTTAGAAGCACTACACTATATGATGAACTTTAGTCCTACGAATGAATAAAAGTGCATGGACATCGTTTGCCTCACTAGAGGACTCAGACAGGAAAGCCCAAATTGGCTGTGTTTCCATGAGAATTCTCACCCAGTACTATACTGCCAAGTTCCCCGAAGCCATAGTCACCTAGGCAAGCTGAGCAGCACAGCACAGTGGGACTTTGGAGCCACACCAGTACAGAACTGGAGTGCTTGACCAGAAAATGTGGCCTATATAAACTGAGTGGGGAATAAGGGCTCCACTGAAATTTAATATTGCAAACATGGGCTTGATGTGGATAAGCCATCGTCTAAGATGTTACTTTTTCAATTGGAGAGTAGCAGGCTGTGACTTAGGTACCAGGAAGTGAGTTTGTTTTGCATTCACCCAAAAGTCTTGATCAGAGGGAGTTATGCAGGTACCAAGGGCCCTGCCAAGCAAACCTGACCAAGACCAGCTGATCCCAACATTTGCAGGTAGGAGACAGGTTTGTGCAGCTTGGTCTTGCCAGTAACATACTGGTTTCCTTAATTAGGATCAGCCTAAGACTTGACTGACTTAAACTGTAGGTTAACAATCAGTGATGCAGACTGAAGAGACTGCCTTGGGAGAAAGTCTGGTTCAGTTTATGCTCTGGTCCAGATGAAGCAGGGTGGTAAAGGGACATCACTCCTGACCAGAAACCAATACATATTGGTTTCCTTTGAGTAGAGTGTTACAGAACTTATAAACATGAGGTTAATGGGTGTTACTGTGGCAAAGATGGATATGATGACCAAGAAGGATGAACCCCTTCTTAGAGCTTGTTCGGTGTTGTTTCTCCGTCCACCATCATAAGGGCTATGCAGACAGTTATTGCTTAAACTTGGTGATTTGCTTTCATTACATTTCTTCCTTAATCAAATGTTTTGTTTAAAGGATGATTGATCTAATTACATGTAAGCAAATTAAAGTGATGGAATAATTAAGCAGGAACAAGTTAGCCAGAAGTCCCTGGCAATGGTCAGATTCAAATTTTTTCTGTAAATTAAGCTAAGTTCATAAACATTTGCTTTGTACCTGCCAAAAACCCAGCTCCTCATTATCATGAGAATCATCATTTCCGCACTGTTATGGTTTGTATCTATGTGTTACTCCAAAGCTTTATACAGTCAAGGGGCAGGCTTTTCCAAGGTGGCTGAAAATCTAGAATTTGTGGTAGATTCAAGGTCCAGTTCTGGGATTAAGGGAGTGAGTGCCCTAGGGCAGTTAGCCTGCATACAATACAGGGTACAGAAAGAGGCTTGTTCTCTCCTTCTCCGTCTCCCGGGTCTTGGCCTTTGCCCTCTCCCACTCCTTCTCCCTCTTCCTCTCCCACTCCTT
>PVLD010017759.1:0-40948 GCA_004027595.1 Dinomys branickii | reverse complement strand
GACTTTCCCACGTCTCGCCCCGGCAGCCTGGTCCGCCCTACCACATCTCCCCCGGCATCTCAGAGAAATACGCCCAGTTTAAACTTCCCAGCCGAGGTTCCGGCATTCACGCTCACCAAGTCTGTCTCGAGCTGGTGGTGTTTATTAAGGAGGTTCGCTCCCTTGCTGCTCACCCGGTCGCCATCTTCCCCGGATCCCATCTACTTTTAAATTTTAATAAATGTTCTAAAACTAATTTTGCATTCCATTGACAAAGATGTAAACGAGGAGAAATATAGAGAAACCAGGGCTCCTCCCCAGCGGGAATGTAAATCCATGAAACTAGGATAGACATTAATTTGGTTAAGGTAAGAGAGTTGCACATGTTCATGGCCTGTGACACAGAAATTCTACTTTCAGGTACAAATACAGAGCAGCTCTTGCTACTGTGTATAAGAAGGTAGGTACAGTGCTGTGGTCATCTGCAAAATTGCCTGTAAGTAAACCTTGTGCTGTGAACACAAGGGAATAAAACTATTCCCCCAAAGGCTCTTGTGTTCGAAATTGGGGCATTTGGAAGGTGCTTGGATTTCAGAGGCTCTAACATCTTCAGTAGGTTGATCCAGTGGTAAGTTTACACCTGAGTGGACTGTTAGGGTGTGGGCCTGGTTTGAAGAGGAGGACCATCGGGGATGTGGCCTGGGAGGGGATATTCTGATTCCCAGCCTCTTCCCCCACTGCCCCTCTCTGCTTTTTTCCTCTTCTCTGTGTTTCCCAACTGTGTGATGTGAGCGGCTTTCCTTTGCCATGAACTTCTGCCAGGGTGTTTGTGCTTTGGAGCCATTTAACCCTGGACTGAAATCATGAGCCCAAACAAACCTTTGTTCTTTTCAACTGTGTATGTCAGGAATTTTGCCCCAGGGATGAAAAGCTAGTTCAGCTGAACAAATGGGACCATAGGATCAGATGAATAAACAGTCTGTGGTATATACATAGAATGTGTATTACAGAGAATGAATTAATAACAGTGAGATTAACAACTAGCTTTTTTAATTATTTTAATTTTAAAAAGTACATTTATACCATAAAAAAACCAGTAATAATTCAGAACTTTATTGTATGGGAATAGGGAAATAGGGCAGAGTAATAGCTGTGATGGTTAACTGATTGTGTCAACTTGAATAAAACAGCCAACTAAACTGGATCACCATAGTTCTGGGTGTGACTGGGAATTTCCTGATGACAGAAGACCCACCCTAAGGCAGGGTGCTATAAAGGGAAAATAAACAAGGAAGGCTTACTTCTGTTTCTTCAGAGGAGCTCCAAAGTCTTTGCCTACACCTTGGGTGTCATCTCCTGGCTTCTAGTGCAGCCTCTTCTGCCTCCAGTGTAGACCCTTCAGCCTTCCATTGCAGATCTTTTGGCCTGCTGATATGGACTGGCATGGGACACTGCACTGGGCCAAGGCCTTTTGGGAGCTGGAAAGTGGCCATAAGCATCGGGGTAGGACAGAGGCAGAGTGGCTCGGGCAGTCAAGCTACCGCAGTCTTGAGAAAAACATCCTGCCTGGACAATTTCAGTCATTTGTTGCTGGGCAACATTGCTTCTTCTGATACTAACTTTGCAAGGGTATAAATAAATGCACCTACTATTGTTGTTCAGTCCTCTTGCCCATCAGGTAAGAGACCACTCCACCTGAGCCCAACTTTTATCTCTTTTCTTTATTTTCTAAATCCCCTCACTGTTTTTCTCCCAGGGACCACTGAGAGATCACTGAGTCCTACGCAGGGTCCACTGGATACTTCAGATCTCCACCATTCAGACAAACCTTTTGAACTCCTTCATACCTGACTCTGTGGGGGGCCATTGCAAGCTAATCTTGTAAATTCTCATATATTTGTATGTCTTGTACTAAATCTGTTTTCTAGTAAGCACTGACTGACACAAATGGGCTGCCAAAATAAGGAGTGATTTATTTAAACTGGGTGAGGCATGCATTATCAGTGCATTTTAATTATTTACTCTTCACTCTTACTCTACAAATATTCTATTTATCCACATTTATTCAAAAGGTATCTCATTTGTCCACTTTTAAAAACTAGTCACATGAAAAATGTGCTTCCCTAATCACCTCTAGGTCTCCTAGCATTCTATCTGACTAGGGTAAATCACTGAGAACTATCTAAAAGTTGGTTTATTTCTGACCACTTGGTTCTGTGAATCCTGCATTTGGTCACCTTTGCTTTCTCTCAAGGGTCTTTGGCATCTTATCTCAGGATCTCAGCCTGATCCCCAATTTTATCACCCTTTCAAAGTTCTGAGCTTTCATGCATTATTTTACTTCAACTTCAGAACAATGTGATGGGCTAGAAACAGTTACTAACCTCACTTTCCATTTGAGGAACTAAGGTTCAGGCAGCTTAACTAAGGGGCTAATATGCAGCAGGAAGATGACTGATCTCCAGCCTACAATAACAGCAGAGTCCTTGCTCTTGAGCCTGCTGAGTATATCCTGTCTTTGCTCCCCAAGGCCTGGCCCATTGGAGATGGAGTGGACCAACTCCTTCAGCAATCTTCATAGTTCTGGAGTTGTATTACAGTGCTCACTAGAACAGGGCCCATTGAAAGATTCATTTAAAAATTTCAAAAAGTCTTTATATTTTGGCTTTCTCATATAATAGAAATTATATCATATTTAAACTGGTGCATCTGACTTACATCACTTAACATTATGGTTTTATGTTTCATCCATTTTCCTAGAAATTATGTTTTATCATTTTTTATGACAAAACAAATGGTAGATAATGGGTGGAAATAGATCTTTCTCAGCTGGGAAGGGGATCACGAGATGGAGGGAAGAGAAAGAAAGTGATGTAAAAAAGGATTAAAATGTGTCACGTACAAGTAGTGGCTCCATGCAAAGAATGTAATCATTATGTACTGCATACAAGTACTAACAAAATTTCAAGAATTATAAACATCTGAATACTTAGCTTTTGTGCCTTTTTGAAGATTATGAAATTTTAAGCCAATCTAATAAGAATTCTTCAGTTGTAAACAGTAGATTTTCCACTACAGAATAGATTTTTGTTACTATATTTTACTATTTCTAGAACTCATAGTCATGGACACATATCTGTATCTATATATCAAGTTTTAAAATTACACGCCTTGATTAACACATGTATAGTGACACATAATTTCTCATTCTTCTTTTCTTCTTGCTATATTAAATTTTTTACCTGTTATGAAGATGCCTCTGAATATTAATCATTTTAACTGATTGATTAATATTACTTTCAAACATTTATTATCTTTGCAAACATGTGCTTCATAGATAAGAGAGCTAAGATCATAAACCAACCTAAACTCAGCACTCACCATATATAGTCGTACATAATTGAGATGTATGTAGCTAACCATGGCAAGCTGAGCTTTACAAGATGACTTTTATGAGATGACCTTGACTAAATGCTCACCATCTGGAGCCCTATGGGGCTCAGTTAATTCTTTAAATACTAAAAAAATACAGTAGTGTTTCAGTTCACTAATTTAATACATTCCATAACTCTGGGAAAGATGGTCATGCTCATGTTCATGTGAGAAAGATGACTGGAATTGTGTTCATCACCTGACATAGAGTTCTCAAACAAAAATAATTTTGGCAAATGTTTCTGATTAGGAACCAAAGTGTTCACAAACAAAAGCATTCATGAACCAAGGCACCATTGTACTTAGGAATTACTGCCCCATTATTCCTGTGTTAAGTCACGCTGGGGAAAAGAAAATTTGCTTATTGCATGGAGTAGCAGAGGATGGGGTACAGCTAATCTTGCTCATGTCCCACAATTTATCTGGGTGATTGCAAATAGACATGGCCGTCCTTTAAGTGGCAGCGCAAAGAGTTCTCGGGGACATTAGAAATAATCCATAGGAAACATTTTCACAAAGCCTGGTTTAAAGAAGCCACCTCATAAATGTTAGCCTTCATTACTGTGTTTGTTCCATTAAGATTGTTTAATCCACACAGCAATACTAAATTGAACAATAGATCCCAATACTTTGGCATGGCTTGATTTTTCAAACTAGTGGCCTAGAGCTGTAGAGGCCATAGTCTTTAAGACTGGTAAGGCTTATGCAGAATAAATAGGAGCGTAGTCAGACTCAGACCAAGACCTGAAATCCATCTGAGTCACCATTATATTCGTGCTTTTCTGAGAACATTAAAAAAGATTGCCAATATTGATAGTATTTTAAGCTGTTTTGAGGATCAAATATGTTGTGTAGATAAAAAGCTCTTTGGGAGTTTCTATAGCCATGTTTGAAAGACACTTTTATTGTCAACATCACCAGTTACAGAAGAAAATAATCTGAAAGTTTGTCTTTCTCATCCTTGTGATTGAAAAAGAGGGAGAGCATAGTGGTTGATGTCTATACCTTCAGCAACTCAGGAACCCGAGGGAGGAGTATTGCTTCAGTCCAGGAGTTGAAGTCGAGCCTGGGCAACACAGCAACAAAGACAGAGCCAAAGACGAGACAAAGGAAAATGAAACAGATGGTCTCACATATCGTCTCTAGCCCTGATAAAAGTCCTCCTTCCTACAAAATTTATGATAGCTCAGAACTTCTAATTAATGATGTGCTACATTTTAAATCACTGAAGCTCACTCTAAAATAATTTTCATTTATTAGTTTGCATATCCAAAGTTGTAAAGTTAGAGTGACTATCAGTACTACAATATACGTCACACCAGTAAACTCCACTGTTAATAAAAAATATGCCTAAATTAGGATTGCCTTTCAGATTGAAAATTTTATCCAGACAGTACTCTGCAAAAGTAACTCAAATACAGCCCCTACTCTACTCTGATTAATGTATTCCTTTTCCTTACTCAGACTCATAACCTTACTCTCTTGCAGAAATAGAGCTAAATCAAAGAGAAATAACTGGAGCTAATGGGCGGGGTGTTCGAGTGATGGTTTCAGTGAGGGGCTCTTCCGGTTATACCCCAGCTTTACAGCTACAGGCCAAGACCAGAAGTGTGGTCAGCACGCTGCCAGCCGAGAGCGCCCCGGGCTGGAGGGACATGGCAAAGCACACAGAGCCTCTGACACAGCCTGGCTCTGAGACAGGAACTCATCCCCTGGCAGCCCCATACTCCACACTGCTGGTGGGCAGAAACTGTTAGCGGAGGTTAGCAGGCTTATCTTTGTCCCATGGCTTGGATCCTCAGATGACACTGTGAAAACTAAGACATTTAGAAGCACATGATTTCAGATTTATGACTTGCTTCTTTCTCCCTGTGACTCTGAGGCAAGAGATAGAGCCAGGACAAGTAAACAGCAAAAAGCCACTGGGAACAAAAAAACTGAGACACCATGCAGAGTAAGGACAACTTTTTCAAAACATCAGAAAACTGACAGCTAAAGTCATCCTACCCTCCTAAAATCCCAGGCATGCATAAAACCAAACTGCATGACCCCAGTGTCTCTCTCCAAACTCCTTTACTTCACTGTTTGAGTCTGAAGGACCACCAGGATGGCTCTCCTTGAAAGAAGAGCATTTGTCTCCATTTTAACTAAACATGGCCCTAATTCTGTGTATTGATATATACAGAGCTGGCTAGGGTATTTGACAGTTGGCTTTAAGCAATGCAAATGGGTCCAGCAGAGATACTGATGTGTAGCCCTTAAAGCAATGTGACAGTTCAGTGATGTTTGCCATGGCTTCCAAACAGTAAGTGTGAGCTAGGCCAGTGATGCTGGTCCCACTCTGTCAGCTGAGACTGAGGCTTGTGAAAGAGTGGATCCATACTCATAAGTGAAATAAATCAGCGATACATGTGCAGGCAACCCATTGTATCACTGGTGTAAGAGCCCAAGCGTGGGAATATAAACTAAGAGACATGAAGGAAATCTGTTCAAAAACAAAGAACAGATGGGACGAGGGAAAGGAGAAAAGAAAGAGACAGAAATGTATGTAAATATATATGAATATACATATATGCAGGAGGGCTAACATGGTTCTACTATTGTATTATATCACTTAATGCTAAGGAATAATTGATGACAGGTTATTTGATCAATATTGTATGTCTGTATGTATTATCCTGAACACACACTTCGAAGATATCAATATGCAAAGCAGCAACTATTGGTGGTTTTTTTGTTTTTTTTGTTGTTGTTGTTGTTTGCCTGTTTTGTTTTCTGTCTTTGGATGTTTGGTTTTTGTGTTTTTATGTTGTTGAGAGGATTAATGATCTGACCAACTTTGCATGTCTGTATATGGGTTCATATATTTACACTTCGAAGATATCAATGGATAAAGCAATAACCACTGTTGAGACCATGTCACCTTGTCTATAGATCAGTTGTGATTGTACTGTTTTTTATGCTAATTGGTGTCTGTTTATTAATATGTTTTTGTACTTTTATTTAAAAAAAATTAAAAAAAAAAGAGTCTGTGACTTATCAGGGCATAAAGATGAGACATCAGAGCTCACGCAAGGACCCATAAGAGGAGATACTTGCTCAGTCTATGATACACAGATTATTCTTTCTGCATCTCTCTCTCCCTCTCCACATATTGCAGAGGTGCTATCAGGCCTCCTAGCTAGCCCAGCTCACAGCACTCACACATTTCCTGCCTTTCAGTCACTTATCTCTGAGCCACTCCCCTCTTCACAAATTAATAAAATGCAGGTTTAATGCTGGGTCAAGGCCTTTGTTCTGGGTAGCCATTATTCTAACTGGACTTGGGTCCCATTTGGCTCCCCACTATTATAGATAATATGTGTTTGTGTCTTTATTTGCCCCGTGGATTGAACTAGAAGTGATAGATTGGAATTAACTCACTAAAACTCCAATAACTTTTCCTAGGATTACAAATGTGGACTCCTGCAGACCTCAGTGAGGTCCACAGGGCTTACTATATTTGGACACCACCCCTATTCCCCATGAGCCATGGACACCAACACCCTTCCTGTAAAAAAACCCCTATGGTCAAAACTCCTTCTCCCAATGATTTGATTTATTCACATACAGCCTTGGGCCATGACCCTTGTCAGTCCCCAACTGTGGATCCTCAAATAATCCCAGGACCTGTCCCTATAAATACATGAGCTGTTTTCACTGGCCTGATCCCAGTGGAGTGTACCTTCACTTTGAATAAATCTTACTTTTGCTACTCCTATTTCTGAGTGTCCTGCTAGATTTCTCATGTGGGATACCAAGAACCTAGAAGTGATTTCCCCAGAGACCCTCTATATGGAAATAGCTCCACCATATTTCTCTGATCTGACCCATGGCATCCCACCATGTTTCCAGGTGATTTATCAAGAGCAGATGGGTACATATGAAACCACAGAAGCTCTCAGTAAACTGAGAACTTCCTGCTGGACCTGAAAATTAGCACACATGAAGTAAAAGAATCCATAAACTCTCACTGGATTTCTCCAAATAGAAAAAAAGAAAAATATTCCTAACATAATATAAGCAATGAAATAACAAAAACACATGAGGACTTACATTAGGAAAAGCCAACCAGATGACCCAACGCCCTGGGAGGAAGTAAAAAGAAAAGAGGGAGAGACAGTAAGAGAGGCAGGTTTTGTAAATGTTTCTGAGAAACTAGCTGATGAATGACTTTAAATTCATTGGATTTAGGGTGCTATAGGAGTTATAAGGAAGGAGAGAGCATTTGTGTGGACAACAAGTTCTGTATTATGTATCTGGAGTATTTTCCAAAGGCCCATGTGCTGAAGACTTAGTTCCCAGCTTGGTAGTATTGGGACTGGGTGGATCCTTTAAAAGGTGAGCCTGGGGAAAAATCTTAGGTCACTGAGGTCGTGTTCCAAAAGAAGACTGTGGTGAATTAACTAACGGTCAACTTTTAACACCCAGATGAACAGAATCAGTGTGGTTCTGGGTATGGAAGGCTCGCCTGAGGGTTGTTGCCAACAGCATAAAAGGAGAACTCAAGGGGAAAGACAGTGCTGTTGATTCAGCTGGAGAAGTTTGTCATGCTGGTTTTCCTGATATGAACTCCACTGTTTTCCTCAGAGAAGCTTCAGTCCTTGCTGTCACTGAGGATGGCTACAGTTCTTTGTAGGAGAGCTCCAATTTTTACCTTGAGCATTGCTTCCTGGCACAGATCCTTCATCCTGCTGGTGCAGAATTTCTAGCTTCCTCCACTGACCTTGGGGCCTTCTCACTGCAAATTCTTGATCAGACTTGCATGAGACATTGTTGTGGCCTCTAAGCCTCCATTTGAACTCATTGAGAAGACTGCCACGGGCTCTAGGTTTTCAGCTGAACTTGTGCAGGACACTACCGTGGGATCCAGACCCTCAGCTGGGTTGTTTGGGTCTCTAGGGCATGGACAGATCTTCTGCACTCTTCCACATTTGACTTTTTGGGTGAATATTATAAAATAACCCTATAAATTATGTGTCCTGTATTAAACCTATTCCTTTGCAAACCCTGACTGTAAGAACTGTGGAAGCTAGATCTCTTCCTCCTCTCTCCATTCCAGGCTGTGAAGTGAACGGCTTTGTTCCACCATGTGCTTCAGCATGATTTGCTACAAGAGGCCTAAAGCATCAGTGCCAATCAGCAGCTGGACCTCCAAAACTGGGAGCCAAAATAAACTGTTTCTCTTCAGACATGAACATAGCTAAGGTGTTTGTTAGGGTAACAGAAAGTCCACTAACTCAACAACATAGTATTGAGTCCAATAATGTGGATTCAAACCTTTTATTAAAATAATAGCAGCTTCTTCTTTTATCTTTCCCCTAAGCAGAAGTTTGTTCATTACACTTGAGAGGTGTGGCACCAGGGACTTTGATGCGATGCATCATTTATGCTGCATCTGATTTTAGGGTTGTGTTTGCGTGGCCATGTGCATCTGATCTGTGGTACCCCCAATGGTGGCTCCATCCCAGGCTACCTGCCCAGCACCTCCCAGAGGGGCCTTTACTCAGAAGCTCCCAGCAGAAGCAAGCTTGCTGCTTATTGATCCCTAAAGCTCTTCCCTGTCAAAAGAAAATGAAGTGCCGTTTCAATCTTAGCATTTCCTTGAGAGCCAGTTAGCTGGAAAAGGGGAGTAAATGTGATAGAAGGGGTGAGGGAGAGAAGTGGAGGACAAGATTCTTTTCACTTACTCATTAATCTTCACCAACACTCATCTTGTGTATGCCCAAGTGGTTGGGCAAAGTGACTGTGAGTCACCCATTAACCTGCCTCTGCTCCATGCAGTTCTGTCTCATCAAAAGTCCTCTCACAACCACGATACTGAAAGATTGTTTTCCATTCCATCTGGTGCTCTAGGAAGGCACTCGAAAATGACTACATGCCTAGGGGTCAGCTTTCAGAATGAGGACGGTATCACTAACTTTGGGTTTTTCTGGCAGTGCTTCATCAGAAATGAAGCTGCATATGATTATCAGTCTGATACATATGCTCAGGAATATAAAGTTGTAGCAAACTTATTTTTGAGAAAACTGTCCAGGGATGATTATCCTATCAAATAAAGATTTCCTAAAATAGAAGATATTTTCCTTAGGAAAAAGAAAAATTGAAAAGTGTTTCCTCAGTTGTTTTCATTTAGAATTTAAATTTTTCTATTTATGTTCTTTTTATCCTTTTTTTATTGTCACTCTATTGCTTATTCATGCGCCACTTCACCCGAGGTTAAAAGTGAAGTCCTTTTGTGAACAGAAGGTAGGAAATTTTTTGTATCATGGACCCAAATGTCCATTCCAGGTTCTAGTGCTGCCACGTACCAGCAACACAACTTTCTCAACCTAATGTACTGGCCCAGGGAAACCAGTGTCTATCTATCTATCCACACACAGCCATTTTGAGGGTTATATCGGAGTTGTGGACTCAAGGATGCTGGCGACAGTATATCTCTCTGGTACTAGCAGCCATTCAAGCTAATGGCATTGAGTCCTTGCCTTCCCAGAGCTTGTGTCACCTGCAATGTCAGTTGGCTCCAGGAACTGGTAGATATCTGGACAGTCAGGGCTTCCTATATCACATCTTGCACAGCTCTCCAAGTTCCCATGGTGAGGATGGAGAAAAAAGGAGAAGAGTGAGAACACAGAACACTGAGGTGAGACTTCACCCTCTCTCCTGAAGGGAGAAGAAGTAAGGAAGAAAGAGGAGAAGGAGGAGAAAGGAGAAGACGAGAAGGCCCCCAACGGCTGCAGCATGTTTATTTATACACTCGGGAGGTAGTCTGTCCCATAACACCCTTCCACCTAATAACTTACCCACATGACCTGCCCCAGGTGCTCAGTGTTCTTCAGACTAGAGCACTTTATTCCTTTGACTTTCCTCAGGAACTCTGTTCTTGAGGCTGGCCTTGCTCCAGCCCAGCATGCACAGGTGATGGATCTCCAGCTTCAGCTGTTTCTCACATTCCTAAACCCTTCATCCTCCACTAGCCACTCCTCCTGCAGAAGCCCCCAACTCAGGATCCACCTCATGACAGTCACAGGATTCAGAGTACCCATTAGGGTCACATAGCCCCACAGCCACGAGCTGGCCTCCTGCAGTGGCTAACCACTGCCTTCTCCCTAGTTCTTGGTCTACCTGGTCACCTTCTCATGGATACCTTGATGTCTGCTGTTATTATTGCTCAAGGTTTGTGCAGCAAGCGAATAACACGGGCTGGAATCTCTGTCCTGTGCAGTTGTTCCTTGGAGGCTCTTCCTAACTCATGACATCCAACCCTTGATCAAGATAGCTTCCTCTCTATTCTGTCCTGTTAAAAATAATGACTAGCCTTGGCCAGTGCCATTCCAATGTGCAAGGATCCAGAGACTAGAACCTTGAGACACCACTCCAGAAAATCATAGCACCCAAGCACCACTGAGTGCTCAGATGGTCCAATGTTCCACCTAATCCCTGGCACCAATCTTAGCAGTCACCACCGCACATGGTGGAGTTCCACACATCCTCACAGCTGCTCAGTGCTCCCTTCTGAAGAGGTGGAGCTGCCACGATGCAGGGAGGGCTGTAGGATACACTGAGAATCAGCCTGCTGGGGAAATAATACCCCGTAGGCAATCTCCAGTTATTTCAGTAAATGCTACCGGCGTGTGCACAATATATGAGGAAATCACAGAGTGGGATGCCAGTCTCCCCACAGAAATGTCAGAGAGATTTGCAGGGCCAAGAGATCAAGGAGAGCTCCAAAGTCAAAGCTAACAATGGTGTCCTGGAGATGGAAACTGAATGAGCCAAGGCACAGGGGAAGGGAGGTGCCTGCACAGACTAGGAGGAGCCCTTGACAAGTGCCGAGCTTCCAGGAGAGAAAATGTTTATCTCATGCATGGACAGATCTGAGTTATAAGTGGATTTCTCTGGCCGCAACATGAAAGATGGTTCTACTGTGGGCAGGATGGGAGGGAGCGGGGTTGAGTGTCCATGTGTGCATTCACCAGACGTGTGAATGTGGCCCGGTTGCTCTGTGACAGGATTGGCAGCATGTTAGATACTGTGGATAGAGCAGGATACAGGAAGCTACTGTCTCGCTGTCAGGATATTGCTTCCAAGGACTATGGCAAGTGTTACAAAGGAGGGATGCAGGTTGTCTGTCACAGACTGACACAGAGGGCACTGCTTAATGCATACCAGGAAAGCTGCACAGGGAGCTATGTTTACAAGAGATCTGTAGCCATGCGGTGGGGTGGTGACCGGGGTTCAGGAGCGGAGGATCCCAGGGAAGGGATAAGTATAGAGTTGCAGGAAGCATGGGCAGTACATACAGAGACAGGAAGTATCCAGGGATATGTGACTGAGTTGGTCTGCACTGCAAGGAACAAGGGCTCCCTCTGTGGGGAGTCGGGAGACATGAGATGCACCTCACCAATCCATCTGAGCTCCAAGGAGGGGAGCACTTAGCTGTCAGCGTCTACAGGCCATTGTCGACATGTGGCCCCTTCAGGAATTGTTCCCCAGCAGGGCCAGGTCTTAGCAGGGGGCCCCTCCGGGCAGGTGATAGTCCCAGATGAGAAAAGGGATATAAGTAGTGCCTGACTTATAAACTTGATAAAAGTAGGTACTACATAAACATGTTAATGCTATAGCTGGGAAGGGGGAAGCACAGCATTCAAATAGTTTTTCTCACTAGTTTTGCCTTTCCTTGCTCTGGTCCACAGAATGGCAGCACTCCTCAGAAACAGACACAGCACACATTCCTTCAAGTCAGAAAAAACCCACATGAGTGCTTTCAAAGGTTTAGACTGACCTTTGTGTCACACCACTGTTAGCAACATAAAAAATTAAAAGGTACAACCTAATTGAGTTTCATTGGTTACAACTGGAAAACTCCAATGTTGTTTTTTATGTTCAGACAAATTGGGAGCTTTACGATGGAAAATGTAACACAATTATTTTATTACTATAATTTAAAATTAGGAGGAATCACGCATAGCCTAACAATAGCTCACCTCAATCAAGATTCAAACCAATGATTACATTTAAACTATTATGTGGAAAATACGGATGATAACCCTTCTAGGATATCTTCTTGAATGCTAGACGCTACAAATCCACACAAAGAGTTCTTCATTGGTTGGCTGTGTTAGTTTTTGAGTTTTTAACAAACCATTTTTACCAAGAACTGGATGGGAGGCAGCTTGATGATTGGAAGATTGAAAGAGATCTCCACTCTGTATCAACTCCCCAGATGTCAGTGAAGCTAGAGCCACTGGCACCCCACAGCTCTACCCACAACTCAGCACACTTGGACTGATGGCTGGAGGTCAATCTTCTCAAAGGCAGGTAAGACATCTCATGCATCTTCCATTCCAGCCCCCACCGGGGTCTCCACCACACTCTCCAACATGGTGAGAAGCAATAGAACTGGTGAATTATCCTGTGGGGTGTGTGTTCATTCTCTTTTTGAAAGTATATTTCTCTCATAAATTTATTGACCAACAATGGGTTTTAAATTTTTCCAAATCAAAGTTTATGAAGATAATGTTTTCCTTCTAACACTATTATGATGAATATTATAAAATAAACTCTAGTACTGAAACCTCTTTAGATCTATGAAACAAGCCCTATTTGAGGTTTACAATAAAACAAAAGAGAATGCCTTCAGTTTTATGGACTATGCTTGATTTTATGTTAAATTGTGCTTTTTGTAATATATGACATATTATTCTATAGCACTTCATCTAAAATTGACAATTATCTATTCGAAAAACAGTTACAGTTTACTACTGTACTCATATTAAACTTTAAAAAGGAATTTACACTGATACATATCTTTGATTTTCAATGAGTTAATTAACAGATTTATAACTTAGCTTTGAATACCTACGTGCTTCTATTAAGTATCAGAAAGTATGTCACAGTTTGTATCAATGGGGAAGCTGAGCAGCTTGTTAGTGCAAAAGAATAAAAGCTGGACCTGACTGTCCTTGAGAGAAGCACTGTCCATTTGATGGGTCAGTGCTGTCTGTGGCCAGGCTTGAGCATAGGGTAAGACGTTGCATTATTGATTTTTTAGGAGGCTCCTGGAATTTATTCATTTTATTCATGTATTTCTTCAACGTATGCCACTAAATTTAACTTAACCCACTATATGAAAAAAAGCTTTTAGTGCTTTCTCTCTCTTTCTCGCTCATATACCATATGTATATATAAAATGAAAAATATCTCCATCATGAAGTGATATTTTATTATTGGATAAATAACAGGATAAGGATAAAATGCACTTAAGGATAAAAAGCAGTGCAACCCAGATGCAAGATCATTAGTAGTACTTCCATAATTTTGTTTTATTTTATGGAACATATAATGCCTCCCTTGGGCAATGAACTTCTGCAAAATATATTGTTCATACTGTACTGGCAATTACCCTTCCTAACATGGTGTTGTGATACCTGTTAGAACATAAAGTGAGCGTTACAGTCAAATGAGTGGTCTTCAGTCTCTGTGGGAGCAGCAGTCCTGCACTCAGCAACCCAGTGGTTCTCTTTGCTACATCCCTCAACATTCATGAATGACTTGCATCAATACTAATTCATCACATTTTTCTTTGTAACCAGAAAAGACTCCAAATGTAACTTAAAACTGTTGTTTGAGCAAATTGTTATATCTGCTGCCATTATAAAAGCTGAGAAAAATTCTTCTGACACCACTTAACACATTCCATGAATTTTCCTTAGACTCATAATAGCATTAAATATTCAAATACTCAATTATTTATTGATTTACATTTGTGAAATAATTCCAAGTTGCTAATAATGTTGTAAAAGTAAAGAATTTAAATCTCACAGATGGAGTAAGCTCTCCAGTGAGTATCAGCACCACAAAGAGCAACTGAACACTGTGGGGAAATAGAAGGAACAGCTACCGATGCCTGAGCTAGAAGCAGCAGGACAGGGAAAGCAAAAACACAAAGGAAACCCCAGTCCGGCAGCATCTCCAGGCTTCCTGTTTAAATGTTTTGTTTTCTTTAATCTCCAGCTTTGACTCAAGCATGGACTGTCAAAACTGGGAAACCACACAAGGGTGGAGGACAAAAACTGGAGGAAATGTTTGTCCTTCTCATCAGAAAACAGGGAAAAGTCTCTGTGTTGCTAGAGAGTGTGAAGAGCCTCTCTCTCTCTCTCTCTCTCTCTCTCTCTCTCTCTCTCTCTCTCCCCTCTCTCTCTCTGAGTTGCATGATTAATAAATCAAAAGCAAAAACCCATCCATTGGAGAGACAAGCTATAAAAGAAGTTCTAGAAATACCAGGACTGTGGGGTTAAAATCCCTTTGCCTTCTGTTGTCTACCATGTTTACTTGGCGGTAAAAGTCACATGGACTGCGTGCCCATAGCGGGACCTAAAGCTCTCGGGCTCCTTCCAGCAGTAGCACCAGGGAAGTAAGACAGTCTAGGTAGATGACAAAAAAGACAGAGAAATTCTGTGACTCCAAGTAGGAAAGAGCAAAAATCAAGACACACCCCAGCCCACACATCTGAGCACATTCTGAGAAGCACGGCCAAGGCATTGTCTGCAGAGCTGCTGTGAAAACCACTGTGCACCTCCACGCAGCCCAAACAAGGCTGTGAGAAGCAAACCTAAGTAAGTTCATATAAAATTATATAAACCAGAATTCTCATTTACTGCTGGCAAAGATGCAAAATGGTACTGCAACTCTGGAGGACAGGTTTTTTTGTTTAAATAAAGTGAACATATATTTGATATATAAACCAGAAACACACTTTTAGATATTTACTGCAAAGAAATACAAATCTACATTCATAGACACACATAGACACACACAGACATACACACACACACACACACACACACATACACACACCCAGAAGGAGAATATTTATACAAGCCTTTGCCACCATTCTCAAAACCTAGAAAAATCTCCAGTGTCCTTCATCTTCAGAATGGACTAATAAACTGGTACACAATAAAAGAGAATCTCACGCCCCCCAAAAAAATCAGCATGCACATCATGTGCATAATTTATATATGTAAACTTCATATAATGCAAACATGTACTAATGAAATTAAAATTCAGTGCTAAAAGAATCCCAAGGAAAAACTAGAAAGAATCCTACACTATGAATTTGACCATTTGGATGAACTATAGCAACTCACCAGAAGACACATAGTTCCAAAATTCACTGAAAAGGAAGTACTAATCTGAATAATCCTAAATCTCTTTTCAAAATTGAATTCATTATACAAACAAAGAAATTCAGGGCCGGACATTTTCACTAATTATTTCTACCAAATACTTAAGGAAGATCTAATACCAACACTACATGATCTCTTCCAAACAAGTCGAATACATTCCAACCCACTTCATGAGACTCTAAGTACCTTAACTCCAAACCCAGAAAAATTGTATGAAAAGCTCATAACAAATAACACTTGTAAATATAAATACAATCATAGTCACACAAATATTAAACCCACTACCTCAGGGATGGAAAGATCACTCAATATTGGAAAATCTTACACCATTTTAAGGATAAAGAAGACTATGTAATCATCTGCATAAATTCAGAAAAAAATTGGTAACATATGGCATCCATTCATTAAAATTTTAAGCAAACTAAAAGTGATAAAGGGACTGTCCTTCAATAAAATTTTTCATATTTAATGTATATTCTAAATCAGGAACAAGTCAGAGATGTCCACATGTGACATACATATTCAACATTTCATTGAAAGTCCTAACAAATATGATAAGGAAAGAAAAAAATAAAAAGAGCATAGACTTAAAAAAGAAAGAAACTATATTCATTAATTATCTGATGGTCTATATTAAAAAGTTCCATGGAAATTAATTTTTAAGAGAACTAGTAACTGAGTTTTGCAAAGATGTACACTCCAGGCTGGGGATATAGCTCAGTGGAATAAGCGCTTGCCTAGCAAGCGCAGGGTCCTGAGTTCGATCCCCAGTACCGCAAAAAAAAAAAAAAAAGATGTACACACCAGTAAGTAGGCACACAGATGACAGCAAACATAAGATAACCTGAAGATCATTACTATTCAGATAAGTGCAAATTAAAGGCAGAATGACAACATATTAAATGCCTATTGAGAAAGCTAAAATTTAAAAACTAATCCTGACATCATCAAATAGTAACAAGGATAGAGAGCAGCTAGAACTCTCATGCATTGCTGATGCAAATGGTACTGCAACTCTGGAGAAAAGCTTGGCAGGTTTTTTCATTTAAATACAGTTGAACATGTATTTGATATATAAATCAGAAAAGTACTTTTAGACATTCATTCCAAAGAAATGAAAACCTGAGTTACATACACACACAAAGAAGAGGAATATTTATAGCAACCTTTTCCACAATTCTCAAAACCTAGAAAAGTCTTCATCTGTAGAATGGATTAATACGCTGGTACAGAATAGAAAAGAATCTCACGCCCCCCCCCACCAAAACAATGATTACACACTTGAATTTCAAATTCTCTACTCTGTGAAATGCAGCCAAACTCTAAAGATCATATTATATGACTCATTTTAGATGAATTTCTGAAAATGCAAAGCTACAAGGAAGCAAAGGAGATCAGTGATTGCCAGAGATTCAGGATTTGACTGCAAGAGCTGCCATGCAGGAATTTTCCCAGTGGTGAGCGAAGTATTTTGTATTTCCTTTGTGATGGCAGCTGCATGACTATACGTTTATCAGAAATCATAGACCAGAGCAGCAAAAATGTTATTGGGGGAAGAGGGGAAAATGAAATTGAAATTAACTAAGACATACACATGAACCTGTTTCCCCAGGTGCACCTACTTCTTCATAATGTAATATTAATATACACTAGTAAAAAACTATTTGTGCCATCTTAATTCAAAATAAAATAATTTTAATTCAAAATAAAATAAGGTAAAAGAAATATAACCCAATAATAAAATTGGATCTTCAGAAATGGTCATCGCCCCTAGTCTGTGTGGTAGGGCCACTGTCATATGCAGGGCTCCATACTGACCAAAATTGTACCTGACTTCACACTCAAAAATTAATAAAAAAGAACTAAGTCATTAAGATCATAAAGTATAAAACTAATAGAAGAACTAAGAAGAGTCATTTAATTATTAAAAATAAAATTAAAATATTGATTAAGAACATAAATTGGAAAGGTTGTTAAAAACTTATCCAAAACATTAGATGTTTAGATTCAATATTATTCATTGGTAAATTCAACCAGACCCAAAAAATATTTCAGGGCTTTACATAAAATAGTATCCAGGTGTTCTACGTCTTGTGGAATTTGTGTACCAAGTTTTCTGGGAACTCTTCATAAAGAAAGAAAAGCTTTAGCATTGAAAATGAATTGTGAGTAACAGAGCATGTTTTACGAGTTAAATGCAGTCATTAACGACAACCATTTCAAAAATGAAGTAAATGGTGGAAATTACAGCTCAGTACAAATGATGGTAACAGAGAAATGGATCGTGTAATGCTTCTGTGCAACTCAGTTCTGAGCAGCGCTGGAATCTGGTGCACCTCTCACCTTTACTGCCTGATTCAGCGCCATAGTCCTTGTGATTTGAAATTTAAGTACTACAAATACAAACAATAACCAATAATGAATTTTCAAGAAATTTTTCAAAATGGATAATTATGTGTCTACTATTCTAGAACACTTAAGGTTCTAAAATTCATGAACATGAATGTAAAATTGTATTAATTGTGTTCTGAAATTAAAGACTCACATTGTAACCTTAAAGACGAAACAAGGACAGAGAAATCAGGATTACCGGCTCCCTTGAAAGTTATGTCATTTGTTAATACAAAACAGCACGTTTTGTATTAATTACCCACCATGATCCCATAAAAACTAAAATAAATCAGTTTCTAACTGCTCTGTTATTTACCCCACAGCTGACATCCTGCCCCACACAGGATATATATGCACAGTGGACATCACACATGTAAACTGAAAATCTGATTTCCGGCTCATTTTTCTGAAAGTCATTCTTGGGCATTTGTGGGGATTTGTGCCCACTCAGCATTCAATGCTTTGGGTCAGACTCAGGGATTTAGGGGTTGTCAGGTGTGGAAGTCAGATAAGCATGGCTATAGGTGGTGAAGTACTGGAGGACGCTGAAAAAGTCTGCATAGAAGGGCAAGTAGATTTCCTGAGAAGACAGTTGCTTTTCAAGGAGGAACAGGAAGCTCCTGTGTGCCTGACCTGCTACCAGTGGAGCTTCTGTAGTTACCAGACAAGCTGTGACTGAGCATATTGCAAGGAGCTGTCTTTGAAACCAGACCCAAGTCCAGCCCAGAAAACCCATATTTTTTCATATATATGGGCCTTTCCAATAGCTGGGTCTAAATTTTCAAGTAAGCATGAAAATAAATTTTTAGAAAATTTGGTGACAACTAGAATTCAAACACTACCCTTTACATTGATAAAAGCAAAGGTCACAGGAGTCACCTATCACATCTCTGCAGTGACTCTGGCTGCAGCCCATGAGGAGATAGTCCATCAGCACAGTGTGGGCTGCAAGTGAGGACAGCCAAAGCCCAGCGTGTCTAAACAGCAAAGGTCCTGCCTATTTCTGAATCCAAAATCCCATGAAGCAGGGCTCAAGACTAGAGTATTGGCCGATGGGATGAACTTAGAGAACTTGGTTTTCTGGAAATTTCTCATACACACTCACTCTCAAAAACTGGTAGTCTTTGGCAATTCCAGTTACATGTTCAGAAGTTCTTTGAGAGGTGCAAATCACAGAGCAGCACAAGGAAACAATTTTTCCTGGAATACTGCCAGGAGCTTCCTTAACATGCTGGTCAGTCTGAAAGCCAAACATGCTGCAGTGTGTATAACAGCTCCCAAGGATCTTGCTGAGTTTCAACATAATATTTGGAGTAAAGGAGGATTCTATGCAGCCTTTGATACCAGGACAAGAGCACTGGAGAGAAGCACTGTGCTAGAGTGACAGTATTAAGCGGGGGGTGCGAATACAGTTTCGTGTATGAGTCAAGGCTCTCCTGAAACACAGAATCAGTGGATATGTTGGGTCTCTGGGAAGAGATACATTATAAGAAACTGGCTGACACAATTATAGAATTTGAAAACTCCTACTGTCTGCAAGGGTTGAGAGGCTCAGGGAAGTGGAGCAGTATCTGTCCAATGAAGGCCTGAGAACTGTGGTGCAGGTGCCCGAGGGCAGTAGGAGACCGGCATCCCAGTTCAAACAGAGAGAGCTTGGACTGGCTCTTCCTCTGCCATTTTGGTCTACTGAGCCCTCAGTGGGTAATGTCCACCCACTCTGGAATAGGTGAATAAGAACAGGGACCAAATTGGTAGGGAGAGTTATTATTGGCACAAGAGTACTGTGAACACATGAAAGACCACAAGAAGACCCTAATTCTTGCGACCAATTCTTGCTGTTAACCAGGGAAGAGTCAAAGCAAATAACATAGGGAAGGTAACCCCTTGTTTGTCAGTATTCTATAAATTCTACTTCCAGAGGTAATCACTGGTGGAGGAAACTCAGGCTTCTGTCTAGAGAAGGTAGCTCCAAGGGGGAACTGAAGAATTCACAGTCAGTCTGACATTCATCACCCTCACCTGGAGATGAGCCCCTGCAGGCCAGCTGCACACAAGCAGAATTGGTCTTCATTCCCAAGAAGTATGTAAGACTCAAATGAGCTCAGTTCCTGTACTGTCTGAGGCCTTTCCCAGGACTGATCAGGGCCCATGCAAGTGTGGGAATCAGGGCTACAGAGGACACCTGAGGCTAGGTGACCTCTAGAGTCTAGGACATAATGAAGGCTGTTCCCGCCTTCTCAGTCACACAAGCTATTGGCACATAACTTGGGAGGTGCCACCTCTGAGATAAGGACTAGCACTTACTGGATTCCTCTAAGTTGTACCAAGCTAGGACTGAAAACTGCTGAAGAGGTTGTGGGACAAAGAGTTGGGCAACATCCGAGTGAGGGGATATCCTGATCCTGTAGGCCTTCCCCTATGTGTACAGTCTGCTGGCATGACTGAGCCCTTGGGCTTTGCCCCACTGATTGCAATCATGTCCTAATGAGTATCAGCGTGGGTCCAGACATCTGGGAAGTCGACAGGGGAGGAGCAATTCTGAGCCTGATGATCAAGCAGGGTCAGGAAAGTTGTACCAAGAAACAAACCAGAGCCTGCGACTCTCTGTTACGCTGTCTACAAACTAAGAAATGTCTCCATGTCTTTTAGTGTAATATATAAATAAGACAAAATAAAACTCTTCAACACTGATAGAGAAGATTTGCCCAAGAGTGTGCAGGATCCTGCTCCTTGGATTCATGACACCAAAAGTGTTTATTATCTGACTGGACAGAAAAGTCTGCTGCTCCTACTAACAGAGTCCTAAAGAATTAATCCAAATGGTTTTATCTTTAGAAACTTGGCAGAAGAAAACTTGGTAGGACACAAGGGATTGAAGCCGAATGTGAATGGGGAGCCCAAACTGAGGACCTGTTGCCTTGTCTGCTTTGGGCCTTATACTAAAGCAAAGGAGTAAAGCTGTACAGCTGTGGGTACGAGCACCTCCCACTGCCCACCTCTGGCCAAAGAGTGCAGCGCTGAAGCTGTCAGACATGGAAAAAGGGCATCCTACATAATTCTAACTACAAAAAATACACAAACAGCCAAAAAGAACTTTGACAGGAGGCATCACACACAGGAGGTGATTGTGACTGGAAGGGCATCAGAGGGGCTTCCGGTGTCTCAGTCTTGATGCTAGAATCACAGGTGGATTTAGCTTTTAAATTTCAATAAGCTTTATATTGTATGATATATATACATTGTAGTAGGTATATGACATTTTTAATTTTTTAAAAAATTAAAGAGAACAGAACTTACTAGTTCTTAAGTTTTTTTAAACATGTGACCAGTACACAATCATAAGAGGAAACAAATATCAAATGAGAAGAGATTCCACCGTCACCACCAAGCCGTGGTGAAATTAGCAGCACCCTAAGTAAAGCAGATCCTGCGGGACTTCCTGCCCCTGACTGAGCCCAAGGACAGCAAGGGTGGTCTTAGCCCTCATGGACAGACTGACCTGAGGGGACAGGAGGGAGGCCAGCTGTCACAGCCAGAGACACGAGAACAAATGCTCGAGGGTAAGTGCCCTCCTTTCCTCCCTGATTGTGCTGCAGCTGCGACACCAGCTCTGTGGACTGAGAGCTCGGTTATTTCAGAGACGTGGTGCGGGAAGGTCAGTGAAGAGCGGGGCCTATGGAGCTCCTCAGACCTGCAGCCTCTGCTCAAGCCAGACCGTCTAACTCACTTGTTAGCAGTGACAGAAAAGATCTGAGAAGGAGGTATTTCCAGAAAGGATTCCACAAAGACTTCCCTGGGTGCCTCTGGGCATGGCACGGGACAAGGTGGTCTCTGCAGGTCAAGATTCACCCACTAGGTGGTGCCAGACTTTCCGCGGTAGCCCCTTGTGGACTGCCTTAGTGAAAGGGCTCTTGAAAATACCATTTAATAAAACTTCTTTTTCCATAATAAATCCGAGAAGCACCTGAGGAATGTGCTTTGATGTATTCTGGCTCGGCCAGAACGTGAGTGAGCATGGAATAAACATAGTAACAAAGGGAAATCCCAAAACTGCCAAAGGGAGGGAGGGGAGCTGACCTCCCACTCGCGGTCCAGGGTCCCCGAAATACGGCCTGGAACTAGCTGTGCTCTACTGTACTGTGTCCTCTCGAAGTCCATGTCCACCCCTGTCTCAGAACGTGATGTTATTTGGAACAAGGGTCTTTGCAGATGTAATTACTATGATGCGGTCACACTGGAGTAAGGCGGGCCCCAAATTCAGTGGCCACCATGCGATGACAGGAAGAGTGGGAAGGGTGTAGCTGCAAGCCAAAGAGAGCTAAGGCGGTTGGGGTCCCCCCAGAGAGGCAGGAGGGTCCTCCCCCGACCTCCAGAGGAACTTCAGTGCTGAGGACACCTGGATTTCACACTTCTTGAGCTCCAGAGGGGCAAGAGCACAAATTTCTCTCATTTTGAGGAACCCCTTTTAAAATACTTTGTTAAAGCAGCTAATCTAGTCTTTGGAGTTTAGCATGACTGCACCTGAGAAGAGGCAATAGAAACAGCTTTTTTTCACCTCAAAATACCCTGAGAATTGCACGATGATACTGAGTGCTCTGGCAGAGAAACAAACCCATACTTCTGATTGTAGTTTGGTCTAAGGTTACTGAGGACACAAGACGCTGATCCATCTTTAGTTAGTCACGATGAACTTATGCAGTCTATTTGGAAAACCATAATTCAGCAAGCTCCTAGGCTTTCTGTTCTTGGGCTTCTTGTTCTTAGACATGAACAGCTGACAGTTTGGAGCATGGTCCTGGTAAATAATCAGTTGTTATTTACAGCTTTTCCTGCCTTGGCTGAGACGATATCGTCAGGTTTCAGAGATTATTAATGAGATTGTTCCCATTGTTTATTATATTGTTAGATCATTGAAACTCCCTTCTCTGTTCAAAGTCATCAGATGTGCAGGATTCATCAACTTTTCTAGGGCTTTCTGGGAACAGGTATATGCAAAATAAATTACAGTATACCTGAGACCCAAACATAGCATTTCTTGGGTATGTTTGTAGCACCTCTAGTAGAGGTTCAGCTTTATTCCTTCTTTCTGGGGTTAGGGTAGAACTCCAAGTGCTTGGGCTCCTCTGCTTTGCAGTGATTCGGAAATCTCCACCAAAATTGTGCATTAAGTAAATAAGAAATCCCAGGTCCACAGAGCTTTAGGTGCGTAGGGTAGATCACCATCCTCCATACTACCTCTTCCATTCAGACCCTGGCACCCACGAGCCTACAGAAAGAGTAGGGTCCTCGTGATTGCTCTTACTTTCAGGTTCCTAGATTTCTGAAAATCCTCAGGCTAAATCTCATGCAGGCCTCTTTCTAATTGCAACCCTGTACTGCTCCAGGTTGTGGCCCCAAATCTTATAATAAGATCCTATCACTGCTCCTACCAAACACTACTTTTGCCATAATTTCTAGGTTTTGAACATCAATGTAGAAAATCCTTCCTCATCTTGGTATCTTTGATCTACTCTCTTTCCTCCATGCTAACTCAGCCCTCTTTTTATTCCCACATAATTACTAATAAGAAGAATCCCTCTCCAAATCCAAACAGCAGTATATCTAATACCTTGACTTCAAAAGTTACTTGGCTAATCTAAGCCCTATAACTCATCTATCCTAAAACCTTGTCTTTATCCCATGTTTTAGTTTTCTTTTTTCATTACTGAAACAAAATATTCAACCCCCAAAGTTAAGGGAGGAAAGGTTTATTTTGGCTCATAGTTTGTAGAGACTTCAGTCCATAGTCAGCTGGCGCCTGGGCAGAGTGGCATGGCAAGGGGCACTGCAGAGGGGAAAACAGTCCAGGCAGGGCAGACAGATGACAGCAAAGCAGTAAGGCAGTGGTAACAGAAACACCAGAAGCCTTCTTTCTGTCCCTTATGTCCCATGCAGTCTACTCAGCCTTTGAATGGATAGCACCCCCATTCAGGGGGTACCCTTAACACCAGCATCACATCCTTAATCCCAGCATCACACAGGCTAGATCTAGCCATCTCCAAATTGCCTCACCTATGACTGCATGAGGCTTTGGGAGGACATCTAGATAGAGGCCATAACACATCATTACCCCTCTACAAACTTCACATCCCACCATGTCCAGCTGACTTTGCATAGCTCCTAATTCCTTTGATTAGAAAGTGACTCAACCCATTCTCTGTTGCTTTTTGATTCACAACTTGGCATTGTCCCAACTCCACTGCCTGCTCCATGGCTACATAAGTGTTGCTAAGTATATCTAGGGAAAGGCATTTCAACTTTCTAAGTGGACCCTTCAAACTCTGATCACAGGTCTCAGAGGTGTACAGCAACTAACACTTTTCCCACTATTAGTGATGTCCCTCAATCTTAGTATGGTTGACATTTTCTTCCAGACAGTTCTGCTGCATGAGGTTGCCTTGTGCATTGTAAGATGTTTAAAGTCTCCAGCACCTATTCACAAGATGCCACATCCCTCTTCCTCTCCCAAGCTTTGACAGCTATGCATGTCTCCGTTCACTCCCAAATGGTCCCCAGGGAGAAGAACACCCCACTTGAGCCTACTGTTCATGAGATGCTACCGCTCCTCTGCCTGTTTTTATTAACTCTCTTTTCCTTCTAACCCCACCCTTTCATCTTTCATTGTCACTTTCATCTGAGGTCCTGTTGTTTTATTGAGAAGACTGACTCCTATATTAGAAAACATCTTTGACCTCCCACCATTAAATCAGTGCACTTAGCTGCTGCTATCTGCAAGTGCTTTCCTCTCCCTTTACCTCCCCATTAGGCCATCCTCTGCTGTCTCTAGGCTTGAGTGGCCACATCGTTCACACTTCTAAATGAGGGTATTGCTCCAGGAATGACCTGCTCCATGCATCACCAACTGTCCCTCTGGTCTGCACCATGCAGATCAGCATATAGGCAGACTGAAACTTCCTCCACTGGAAAATACGTAACTATAAAAACTCCTTTTCACTCTATTACTCCCATGTGGATGCCAATTCATTTCTGTACACTTCTTACAAAAATTATCACTCCAAAGAGTTTTCTGTGCTCACATTCTCCAGCTCTTTTCCTTTTCCTTGGAACTATATTGTACTCAGAAACTACAGGTAATTCTTTTAAATCCAGTGACATCCTGTCTTGTGCTATGTTCCAACAGAGAAGGATTTATAGGGCTGATCACATCATCCTCCTGAAAACAGCTCCACTGTGGTCTCCAGGTCACAGCAGTCTGCTCTACTCTCTTAACTTACTGCTTCCTAATTCCCAATTATTTTACTAGTTCTTCTATATCTCTCCAAATTCTAAAGGTTACAATGCGCAGCGCATGAAGTCTGACTTTATATCTTCTCTCAGAGCACCCACCCTTTGCTGGATCCATCCCCATAACTGCAATATACCTGCAAGCTGACAGCTCTCCCATGTGCATGCCCTCCCCAGAAGCCCTTCCAGGACTCCTTCCAGTCCTACAAACCCATATAACTACTCAAGATATTTCCTGTGGTGCCAAAAGAGACCTCCAGATAAACACCTTCAAATCCAAACTTGTTTTCCCTCAGGTCAGCTAATCACAACTACCTCTTCAGGCCAAGAACCTTAGAAATTCTTCTTAAATCCCTCTTTTCTCATGTTCCGTACCTTTGTCTTTCAGCTACTTCTATGTTAACTTCTCCTTCAAAAGGCATAATGAATCAGCTGAGCTTTTACTGCCTGTTGCCAGGATCTACCAAGAGAATCACATGGAGAGCAGAGGTGTTTGTCTCTCTTCTTCACTGAGGTATTTTCAGCAGCACATGCTCAATAAGTATTTGCTGAATTAACACAAGAATGAATGTGTATTTAGCTTCCCATGGGTTGCCACTGTTCTGTGTTTCAGAACTGAAGGGCTTCACTGCAGGGCCCTTCCTAGGAATGACTGCAGGTGGGATCCTTCTACTTCAGAAAAGCAGGATAGAATTGTCAGGGTGACAGAATAAAGATGAAATGGGTAGTATGGGAAACCAGTCAATCCATTTGACTAGTATTTAATGCTCACATGTAGAATTTAATTTGCCCTTTAAACATTTGCTACCCCAGGGCACCCACTCCCTAGAAGGGTAGGTATTAATAATACAGGACAAAAGCCTCACTCCAGGATAAACTTGATAATGTAGCATTTCCTCAGGATATGTGCAGTGACAGATAAAACCAACAGAATAATTTTCAATGAAATAGACAGAAAAAGGCACATACTCTATGATTCCATTTATCCCAAGTACAGAACCAGAAAAACCGAGTCTATGAAGTTTGCATAGCCTGAACAGTGAGTAGCAGAGCTGAGAAGGGCCTTCTGGTATAGGTAGTGTTCCTCTCCTTGAACTGGATTCTAACTACAGGACATGTTCCTTTTACTTATAAAACTTCAGCATACCATATACATGCTTTTGGTAATATATAAAACTTCTGCAAAAATAAAAATGAAATGTGCTTTAATTCCCCATGCTCAGCTTTTTTTTTTTTAATTTCAGTGATACTTGACAAAATGTTAAAATGCCACAGAATATAAATCTTTGTTTCAAAATGGGACCTAGAAGTTTCTGACATTAAGAAAATAGTGTAGCAGACAACATAGAAATAGTGTGAAAGAACATTTTGAAATGGGTTTTTTAATTGCTCATTAGGACAATAGTTTCATCTCTAACACTAATGTTCTCATTCGAAGGTACTTAGCACCCTCAAAGCCAAGTTATAAAAATGTGTTTCCATGAATGATTTTACACATATGGTATTTCCAAGTCACAATAATAAGTTTATTTTTTTTCTGCAGAAGATTCAGGGCTTCATGGGCCTTTATATCTTATTAGCTAGGGTGTTTAAAATGCTCCTTTCCAGAGGCTCACTGTGCAGGGTTTAATCCTCGCTTGTGCTCCCTATCTGCAGGTCACCTGGGGTGGTGGCTCGTAGGAGGGGCAGAGCATGTCCCTTGGGGGAAAAGGAGCAGAGACAGGCCCAGGCCCAGGCCCTCAATGGACACAAATCACTCCCTGGTAGGAACACAGATCGCCCTTGTGTGTACCAGTTGGTCTAAGTGATCACCTGGCAAAAATCTAATAGCAACAAAAGAGCAGAGAAGAACAATATTCCTTTAAAAATATAGGCAAATATTTGTAGATAACAGCACAAGTGACAAATACTATGAGTTTATTATCTAAATCTAGAAGGGGTGACTTGGAGACTTTGAAGAGCTTGACAACTACAAGTAAAATGTAGCAATGTCTAGCACTGGCCACAGGACAATTGAAGAAGGCTGTGCAGGCTGGAAATGATGGGTATGAAGGAGGTGATGCTGACGCAAAGGGACAGGGCTAAAGCTGCAATACCTCTACCAGACATCACCCCTTCTACCTGACCTCCTATATCTCAGAAAGTTCCTTAATAAAGTTAAAAGTACAAGATAATAGTGATTTAGAAATAACTAATAGCAACATAAACAAGGAGTTAATATAGCTGGCCTGAGAGTATGTATCCTTGGAAAGTACTGCTTGTCAGTTCACATGTGTTAGCAACTAGGAGTTTCACAGGTACCCAGTTCCCTGTCCTGCTAAGAAGCACTCACTGTGCAAACAATGCTGCTACCCTAACAGTGTGGTTGATGCTAACTCTCTGTTTTCTCTCTGGGATTTTCTGTATTTTGGTCTATGCAAGGCAGAGGGTACCTACCTGAACAGCCACCAATGATAGCCATGAAGAATGTATCTCTTAACAGCTTCTCATGGACAACTTTCCACATCTGTTGCCACAGTTTGGTGCTGTGGGAAATTACAGGTCCTGGGTGACTTCCCTGGAGCACCCGTGAGAGCTTGTGCCTGTTCTCCCTCCACTTCTCCCCTTCTACATTTTCCCTGAGCTGATTTGCCTTCTGTTTTCTTTCACAGGTCACACATGTATGCTAAGGTCCATGGGTCGCCTAAAAAATACATAGAACCTGAGGTTAGTCTTAGGACTGAGCCTCTGGACCTTAAAAGATGAGACTTAAGTGATTCTAGGATAGTCCTTCCTCCTCCACTCAACTCCTTGTTGAGTGGTTTGCCACCACTCAGCAAATCCCCAATCTATCAAGAGTGGATTCCAATTGAAAGAGCCAGAAAACACAGACTCTGTCTCAGGGACAGAACAAAGGGAAGCCCCAGTTAGATGAGCAGAGGCGGGGGCAAAACGGCTTTGGTATGATTAGAAGCCCCTGGCTCCAGTAGCCATGGCTAACATTGAACATTAGTCATAAACCCTCACAATAAAAGTCTATTTAAGTACCTATTATTGCTACATCATGTCTGGTCTCAACAAAAATTGCAAAGCATGCCAAAGGGTAAGATAAAACACAACCTGCAAGACAGAGTGATCACCAGAGGCAAACCCAGATGATGCAAACGTAGGTGATATGATTAATACCTAGAGGCTCCAAGGGAAAAGCCAGTCAGCATGTGAGACTGATGGATAGTGTCACTCAAGAGATCAAAACCATATGAAATGATCAAAAGAAATTTAAAATCTTAGCAGCCAAGATGAAGAATGTCTTCCAGGTGCTCATCAACAGAGTAGAGTTGGCCAAGAAATCAACCAGGAGAGTTTGAAGATAGGTCAATAGAAAATTCCCACACTTCAATCCAAAAGGAAAAATTAATAGGAAAAACTGGACTTCTCATCAGGAACTTATTACTTATATCTAGATATCCCCACAAAGCATCATGAACTCATAGGTGAGGCTCTGGGGAGGCTTCAGTTGAAGCTGGACGATGGGTGTGTGATACTGGATCATGAGTGTGTGACGCTGCATTAGTGCACTGATGGATTCATAGCTGGGTGTGAAGTAGGGAGGGTAATCCTGGTGGGAAGAGGTATGTCACTGTGGAAATATATATATTTGCTTCCTGCACCTGAGCATCTGCTGCTTCTTGGCTGCCCTGCCATGGCCTGTTTCTCCTCTGTGATGCCCCTCTGCCATGCTTCCTTGCCTTGGAGCCAGCCAACTATGACAAAAAATTCTACAAAACGTGAGATAAAATAAACCTCTCCTTTTTTAACTTGTGGGTGTCAGGTATATTGTCCCAGCAACAAGGAAATGACTAAGACAGAAACTAAGCAAGCAAGAAGAGAATCAAATTAAATATTCAAAATGATGAAAGAAAAACTGCCAAGCTAAAAGAATATATCAAAAAATTATCTTTCAAAAGCAAAATAAAAATAGACTTAGCCAATAAAAAATAGATAATTTATGATAGACAATCTTTAGGCAAGTTTTTTTTTAAGAAATAAAAATCAGGCAGAAGCTTGTGCTTATATAAAGGAAAGGGGATGGCTTAGAAAATAAATAAAGGTAAAGTAAAATATCTTACCTTTCTTATTCTTAATTAATCAAAAACATAATTACTTAAAGCAATAATAATAACAATGTATTGGGTGATCATAACATATAGGTAAGTAGAACAAATGCCACCAATGTCACAGGGATGAGAGGAAGGAAAAATGAACCACCAAACTACACAGCAGGCAATGAGGTGTTATTTCATGGCAGATCTATAGTGTGTTTTACTATGGCAGTAATCCCCAGCCAGCCACAGGAAAGATTTTTTAAAAGAGAAAATGGTACATAAAGAGAAGAGATTGATGGGATCTTACAACATATTCAATTACAGCTGGAAAAGGGCACAGAGAGAATACGAAAAAGTACAACAAAGAGACACAGTTACAATGATAGATTTTAAGCTAGTAAATTGTCTAAGCAAACCAGTTAAATGACTGGTCATCAGATCAACTAAAAAAGACTATACTTGAGGTTGGTATGGGAAACCCATTTAAAATGTAGAGACACAAACAGATTGAGAGTAAAAGGATGTGGGAGATTATGCCCTGCTAAGAAAATCAGAAGAAGCTCTGTGAAAGTCAGACTTCAGACCAGGTGCCCGGCAGGGGTAAAGGTAACATCACATAGTGATCAAGAGGCCATATCTCCTAGAAGAAAACCCTAACCTGTACATGCTAATGTCTGGACATCAGAACACCTGAGTGACTAACAGGCTGGGCAGGCTGAAGGTAGTAAGGGTGTGGGTAGCCGGAACAGTTCCATCAATCAGGCTGATCCAGCTGACATTTAGAGACCACTCCACCAGCAACAGCTAAATACACATGCTTCTCTCATGCACATGGAGCATTCATGGAACAGGCCCCCATACAGACCTAGGACACACAATGAAAGAAACTATTGCACACCTCACAACCAGCACTTGAAACAACTCTGAGCCCAGCATGGAGGAGAGTCGGCCCTCTCATGTGTTTCTACCTTTCATTTACGAACACGCTGCAGACAAAAGGAATCTGCATTGTGCCCCGTGCTCCAGCTGAGGATCATATTCTCTTCTCTTCTCAGCATGAAAGTTGCGCCAATGAGGAATGACAACACGAAGCACTGTGGAAAGAATTCTCTGGGCTCTGAGTCCTCAGAAGAAGGCAGCAGGTCTACAGTTATACTAAAAACCTTCCTACAGTGTCCTCAAAAATTTGTTTTGGTCTCTAGAGAAATTGTAAAAATAATTGTTGAGGCACACAGCTGAAAGAAAACACAAAGCCAGCACTTAAAAATGATTCTCTCAAGTCTCATAGAGGGAAGAAAAATGAAAGAGAATTGATTCAAATCCTCCAGGGTTGTATATGCAACATCATAATATCTCAAATTTCTATTAATGACTAATAGGAAACAATATCCCTTAGTTTCTCAGTGGATAGTTGGTTATAAGTACCATACAGTTGATGCCAATGAAATAATTTAGATGATATAGCAAGCTCTCTAGAGAAAATGGATTGATAACCCTAACCAGCATCCGCTATAGTTTTGGTCATGGGGCTTTGAGAGGGTCTGTGTGTCAGTGAACCTTCATGATCACACTTTGGATAGTGGTAACTATTTTTTAGTTTCAAAGGAGGTAGGGAAGATTTAGTTTTACTCCCAAATGGTGATCTATACTTCAATCTGCAAGCACAAATGTACTTAAGTCAGTATCAAATACTAGCACAATGAATATGGAACTTTTTATTATTACTATTACTTTTGCTTGACAATAGTAATTGTGTATGTTTGGGGGTTACAATGTACAATGCAATGCTTAGGTATAGGTATACAGTGAAAAATGTTTAAATGAAACAAACACACATATCCATCACCTTTCTTACCTATCATTCTCTGGTGAGACATTTGAAATTTAGTCATCAGTATCCAAAGTATGCATTACATCATTGTGGACTATAGTCTCTCTGCTGAGTAATAGCCCTCCAGACCCACTCCTCCTGCCTCTCTGAAACTTGGTTCCCTTTGATAAATAATTCTCCACCCCTCTTTCTACACACAGCCTTCCAGCCCCTGTCAACCATCATTCTGCTCTCTGCTACCATGAGTTCAATACTTTTAGGTTGCTAAATAATTGAGATCATTTAGTGTTTGCATTTTTCTCCTGGTTTACACTTATCCTAATGTCCTCCACATTCACCCATGTTGCTGTAAATTACAAGATTTGCCCCTTTTTAAGGCTCAGCAGTATTCCATGATGTGTACATACCAAATCCTCTTTTGCCATTCATCCATTGATGGACACAGGTTGTTTGCTTCTTTGCCATTGCAAATAATGGTATAATAAACAGAGAGCGAGTATCCCCTTGATAAGTTTATTTCAATCCTTTGGGGGGAAAATGTCATAAGTGGAATTACTGGGTCATATGTATGTCAACTTCTAGGGGTTTTTGCTTTCCTTTTGCTTTTGAGGACCCTCCATACCATTTTCCATAGTATCTGTACAACTTCACACTGTGAGCAGCAATGTACAAGGGTTCCGTTTTCTCCACTTACCTTTCATGTTGTTATCACAGCCCTTCCAACAGCGATGAGATGGCGTCTTATTGCAGGTTTCATTTACATTTTGCTGATGAGTTATTTTTCATGTATCTGTTGGGTCTTTTTAGATCTTTTCTTGAGAAATGTCGATTCATGCCTTTTTTCTATTTTTCAACTTGGACTATTTGTCTCCTGCTTTTGTTGAGTTCCTTACATATTTTGGAAACTAAAACCTTACCAAAAGTGTGGTTTGCAAGTGCTCCCTGCCATCCTGTGGGCTGCTTCTTCTCTCCATGACTTAGCTGAGTATGATGAAGATCAAATATGCATGATGATGAGCTGGGTTTAGACAGAGAAGAGGAAGGAACTACTGAAGGAGAAGCAGATGAAGATGACCCCGAAGAAAGGGAAGATGGAAACAACATCAAGGTGCCTTTCAAAGAGTTGATTTTGCTTTGCCAGAGGATGAGGAAAATAAAGATACAGATATGTTAAATGTCAGGGAAGATTGTGATTAAATTAAATTAAATTCTCCTTCGAAAAAACACAAGAGAAAATGAATGAAAAGTTGCATCTTCAGAGAAAGAATTGTTGGAAAAAAGGCCTTGGCAGCTTCAGGGGGAGGTGATGGCACAGAAGCAACCAGAGAACAGTCTCCTGGAGGAGACCCTGCACTCTAACCATGGTGTCCAAATGGCTCCTGTGATCCCCAAGGAAACCACACTCCAACTAGAAGGCAACATTAAACAGAGGATGAGCGATCAAGCTTGGGATGATGTAGTATGTAAATAAAACTCTAAAGAAGATACGTATGAAGATAAAAAGTGTTTAACATTAGACCATGAGAAGAATAAACTGGGCCTTGCTGAAATTTATGAGCAGGAATATATCAAATTCAACCAGAAGCAATCTTCCAAAGTGGAAAATCTAGAGTATTCAGAAAATGGACTCTCTCTTCCTAAAATCAGATACACTGTCAAATTCTACTTCGTCCTGAACCTGCTAGTGCCAGAGATTAAAGTGATATCCGATCTTCCAATGATAACCCCGGGGAAAGTGGGTCCCATGAGTGTCAGTGATGTGGTCCTCCTGTACAGCAAAGCAGTCGCTTCAGAGAAGTTGAAACAGACAACCAAAACTGGCAAAGCTTCCTTGTTAAAGGATGAAGGAAAGGACAAGGCCCTGAAGTTGTCTCAGGCACTGTTTCCTAATTTATTAAATTAAGTAAAAATGCAAAGCATGATGCAAAAGAAAAAAAACAGAAAAACAAAAGAAGAAAAGCCAGTATATTTCTGCCCATAAATTAAAGCTATATTTTTTTAAAGTAACAATTTTTAAAAACTAGCCAAGCCATGATGATGTCAGCATTTTCTGGAACTGACAGAATCCCAAGTGTTTTTCAAGAATCCAAGCCATTCTGTGTCCATCAGCTTCCAGGGTGATGCCAGGTAACACATCTGTGAAAGTGAACTTTATTATGGTGGACCCTAAAGAGTGCAGTTGTGACTGAGGTTTCTGTGAACACTCTAGTAACTGAGTAAACTACATTCCCATCTTTGTTTCGGTCTCTAGAACGACTAAAAACTGCTCTGAACAGGGTTTAATGCCCAGTGAAGGGTTTCCTACACCGAAGGTATGCACTTGCCTGTGGACTCAGAGACACCCACCATGCAGACAGCAAGTCTTCCTTTCTGTAAACTGAAAGAGCTGCTGAGGCTGAGGACAAAGGGACCCCACTGAGATGAGGCTGAAGACCAGTGCGCCACGAGCACTCTCTGGAATAAATCTGTTGACCTGATGACACTCCAGCTGCATGGACTAGTATGGCAAGCCTGGTTAGTATGTCTCTCCCTGGGGAAGGGGTGTGCTCTTGTGCAGACGCATTACCACACCCCAGATGAGGATGAATTTAAGGAGGTAATGCTCATTGCCCTTGAGCTCTTTAGAGCCAGCCAAGAAGCTGTTCCCTAGTAGCAGTGCCCTGGCCTGCTGTCACTGACCACGCCCGACCCTAACCACCCACGTCTATGTTCTTTCTATATAGACACAGGCTGAGTTGTAAAAGAGCCGCTGAGCCTCCCCAGGGCCACTTTGCTCCCTGCTTTATACCAGTTCCTGGTGATTACTCTCAAGTTCTGTGAATCACAGTGACCATCACATGGAGAAAAAGATGCCCTTGTTTGGTTTTTAGTGTGATGAAATCTGTACATTGGCAACAACAATGCAGCAGCTCAGCTACCCTGCTCACCAAAAAGGACCTGTAGAGAATACAGCAAACTTCACTGTAGCCATCTTCACCACCCACTTGCTGCATTCTGGGATTATATTGCTGAAGTCACAGAACTACACTTTCTACTTATTAAAGTGTGAATGATGTGATGAAGCAGGAATCACTTGTTGCTACAAGTCTGGCCCTAACATTTACCTTGAAAACACCTTCCAAAGGAATCCAACATGACAGCCTGGCTTACCCACCCATCAACTTAGAAACTACTGCTCAGCTCACCAGGTATCTGTGAGGTTGAAGGAAAAGAATCGGCTTTTGTCGCTGTGAGAAATAACGCAGAAAGTAAACAGATGCAGAAAGGGTTATCCTGGCTCAGGGTTTCAGGGGTTTCAGGCCATGGCAGGCTGATCCTACTGTTGTAGGATCCTACTGTCGTGTGCCTGAGATGACACATTACGTCGTGGCAGAAGGAGAGGGGGCAGGGCAGGGGCACAGAATTGCTCGCCTCTTAGCGGCCCAGAAGCAGAGAGTGTGGAAGACTGCCAGACAGAAATGGACCGAGAAAAATGGACCCTGGAGCAAAGAAGTCCCCAAGGCCCCTCCTCTCTAAGATTCACTCTCCTCATACAGGTTGTCTCACTTCCTGTTTTCATCACTTCCCAATCATACCATGAAAATGAGTTTTTCAGTGTATTGCCCTACTGATGGAGATGGAACCCTTGTGATCTCATTACCTTCTTACGATTCCACCTCTGAACGCGTGAGACTCTGGACAACATTGTAGATCCAAATCACAACATCTCCTTCTACCAAAGGCAGCAGAGAGGCATTCAGCTTTATCATCTGATAACGTCACTTCCCCATTTCCTCTCCCTCCGAAGGTGACCAAACCATCTGCAGTTTTTCCAAAAGAGTTAATTTCCCTCAAATTCTGTAAAATAGTGGAAGCTGGTGTCACAGGTTGCACCCCTTTGGAAGCCAATATTGAGATGCAGCCAGTATGTGGGGGCTTGTTCCATAAAGGAGGTGCTTTGGAGTCAACTTAAAAGACAAGCTTCAACTACGATCACTGTTGTCCCACAGCAAGGGGGAGGGTGTCAGAGTTGTCCTAAGTTAGGCTAAAGGGCTGAGACTTTATATATCCCTGCCATGGGGCACAGGCTGTCAGTAAAGTCCATGATCCTAGGCAAAGCTGCTTTTACTGAAAGCTAAATAGTGAAGGAAAATGTCCTTCAGACTGAAAAAAAAAAGTGACCTTTAGTCTGGACCCACACAGCATATGATACTGATATCTGTCCTCACAATGACCAGAACTAGGTGGTAGGAATCAAAACTCACAAATGGAATTGAGGTAAAATAGGATTCCAGCATTTAGAAGCTATAGGGTCCTAATTCCTCACTGAGAATGTCAGAACAATGTGGATTGTGAAGAGCAAATGAGTCTATAAAAATAACATTGAAGGAGACTTCCAGGAAGATGGTGACCAGGTGAGCAGCAAAGCAGGGATCCTCCCTGATAGAGACCCACAGATCGAGACAGGCTTGGCGAGCGCGATTGTCGAGACCTCAGCTGGGAAGTTCAAACTGAGCGTGTTTCTCTGAGCTGCCAGAGATGCAACGGGGCTGCCCAGATTGCCGTGGTGAAACGCGGGAAAGCCCGGAACGCTGGGCACCAGAGACGCTTGGCGCGGTGGACAGGTGGCGGCCTGGCTGAGTCCAAGTGCCCTGGGGGCACAGGCAGCTGGGTCCCTCCCGCATCTCGACCCTGAGTGGCTCGCCAGCGACTGCAGCCAGAAATCAGCTTTTTAGTGGCTGCAGCATGGGGCGGTCTCGGAGCTCGCACTCATCGGGCAGGCTGTACAAATCCAAGTGACGAACCGGGATCCCGCTCCAGTCCCAGCCCCCACAGTCAAGGCACTCAGTGGCCTGCAGTCCACGGCCGAGGCAGCGTGAGGAGCACAGAGGAGCAGAGCATTCTGCTCCCTCCCCCAGACCCGGAGAGCGCAAGGAAACAGAAACCAGGAAGTGGCAAATCGCGGGCGCAGCAAAAAAAATTGGCACTTTGGACCCTTCCTGCCTGCATGGATTCCGAAACTGGTGAGCTATCTGCGCGCAGCGACTGGATCACCAAGTGGGGGAGGAGATCCATCCCCATACCTGCAGGGAACCCTGAGAGGGCGGGGGAGTGGTCTTACACACCCCACCCAGGTCTCTCGGTAGGGAGTAGCTCATCCCACAAACCAGCATATGAACAGCCTTTTAAGCGGAACTCTCAGCAGAAAGCTTAAGGGACATTCTCCCGAAGAGAAAGAGCCATTGGAGCAGCCTTTGCAACAGACCTTTGCCTGGCGAACTGCCTGGGTAATTTATTGTTCAATATTTTGAATCTGATACCCAAAAATGGGAAGACAGAAGAACAAAACACAGTCTCAGAACTGAACCCCACCCAGAACAAGTCCTTGATGCGAGGATACAGGGGAACTAGGAAGCCACATACCTGCAAGTTCTGAAATGATTGCATGTGAAATAAAGAAACAACTCCATCAGGCCACAGAAGAGCTTAAAGCAGAAATAAACCACATACTTGCAATGATCTCTCAGACAAAAAATGAACTGAAAACTATAATGGAAGAAATGTTCCATACACATAGAGAAGAAATAGATAAAAATTAGAAGAAAATAGGAAACAAATGGAAATGTTACAAGAGCAATTTAGGAATGATTTACCAAGAATGAAACAGGTCCAAAGAGATTGCCAGGAATTGAAAACTTCCATTGAAAGCTTGCAAAACTGCTTAAATGAAACCAAAGATAGAATTTCAGACCTTGAAGACAGCATGGCAGCTTATGAGCATGAAAGGAATGATCTCATAAAACCATCAAAGACCTAAGAAAAATCAATCCAACAGCTGCAAGATGAGGCAAAATGAAATAATATTCGAGTAATAGGAGTCAGTGAAATAGCAGGAGACAACACAAATGATATAAAAAGAATATTTGCTGAAATAATAGCAGAAAATTTCCCAAACAAGGCAAAAGATATTGAAGTACAGTTAATCAAGGCACATAGAACCCCAACGAGCCATAACCCAAAGAAAAACACACAGACATATAATAGTCAAAATCCCATATATCCAGCAAAAGAGCACAATATTAAAAGCTGCTAGAGAAAAGAAACAGATCACCTATAAAGGAAAGCCCATCAGATTCACAGCAGACTTCTCAACGGAAACCATGAAATCAAGAAGAGCATGGAGTGAGGTATTACAGATTCTGAGACAAAACAACTTCCAACCCAGGCTGATGTGTCCTGCAAAACTTTCCTTCAAATTCAATGGAAAATAAAATATTTCCATGACAAAGAACAACTGAAGAACTTCATGAGTGCCAAAGCAGCATCGCAAACAGCACTAAAAGATATTCTAGACAGAGAAAAAAGAGACCACAATCCCAAGAACAACGATAGAAATAACCCCTAAACAGAACAAGTAAATAGACAGCAAAAGAAGAAAAACAACAAGTAAATAACATGACTAGAATAAGCCAACATATAACCATTATAACCATTAATGTAAATGGCCTGAATTCATAAGTGAAAAGGAAAAGATTGGAAGAGTGGATTGAGGAACACAATCCAACGATATGCTCTATACAGGAAACACATTTTACTCAAAAGGAAATCCACAGGTTGAAAGGTAAAGGTTGGAAAACAATTCTCCATGCAAGAGGTCTCCAGAAAAAAACAGGGGTAGCTATTATGTTTGCAGACAATATAAACTTCAAACCAAAAACAATCAAAAGAGATAAAGAAGGCCATTACATACTAGTTAGGGGAAAGCTGCAAGAGGAAGAGGTAACAACCCTAAACATTTATGCACCAAACAAGGGAGCACCTAAATTTACAAGTCAAATCTTAACAGACGTCAAAAATCAAATAACTAATAACACTATTGTAATAGGGGACCTAAACACCCCTCTGACGCTAAGAGACAGGTCAACTGGAAAGAAACTCAGCAAAGAAATAACAGATCTGAACCAAAAGTGTGAACAAATGGACTTAGTAGATGTATACAGAGTGTTCCACCCCACAACATTAGAATAGACATTTTTCTCAGCTGCACATGAATCTTTCTCTATAATTGACCACATTCTAGCCCATAAAGCATATCTACCTAAATGCAAAAGAATTGAAGTTATCCCATGCATGTTATCGGACCACAGTGCAATGAAATTGGAAATTAATGACAAAGAGAACTCCAAAAACCGCATAAACACGTGGAAATTAGACAACAACCTCCTGAATAACCAATGGATCACACAAGAAGTTAAAGAAGAAATTAAAAATTACCTACAAATAAATGAAAATGCAAGTACAACCTATCGGAATCTGTGGGATGCAATGAAAGCAGTCCTCAGAGGGAAATTTATAGCAATGAAATCATATACAAAGAAAATAGAAATAGAGCAAATAAATAACCTATTGATACACCTCAAACTCTTAGAAAAAGAGCAACAAGCTAAACCAAGAGCCCAAAGAAGGGAGGAGATTATAAAACTCAGGGAAGAAATTAATGCAATTGAGATGAAGAAATCTCTACAAAAAATTAGTGAATCAAAGAGTTGGTTCTTCGAAAGAGTAAATAAAATTGATAAACCCCTAGCCAACCTTATCAAAAAAAGAAGTGAAAGGAATCAAATTCGGGCAATAAGGAATGAAAAGGATGAAGTCACTACAGATCCCACAGAAATCCAAAAGATCATTAATACCTACTTTGAAAATCTTTATTCCCATAGGATGGAAAATACAGAAGAAATGGACAGATTCCTAGAAAGGTATAAATTACTAAAATTGAATCAGGAAGACGTAAAAATCCTGAACAACCCAATATCAATTAATAGGATTGAAAATGTCATTAAAAACTTACCAACAAATAAAAGCCCAGGCCCTGATGGATTCACAGCAGAATTCTATAAAACATTCAGAGAAGATTTAATGCCAACACTCCTCAAACTCTTCAACGGAATCGAAAAGGAAGCAACTATCCCTAACACATTTCTGGAGGCAAGTATTATACTGATACCAAAACCAGAGAGGGACCCAACCAAGAAAGAGAACTATAGGATAATTTCTCTAATGAACATAGATGCAAAGATACTCAACAAAATACTGGCAAATAGATTACAGTGAATCATAAGGAAAATTATACAACACGACCAGGTAGGATTCATTCCAGGAATGCAGGGATGGTTCAATATTCACAAATCAATAAATGTAATACATCATATTAATACAGTCAAAGACAAAAACCACATGATCATCTCAATAGATGCAGAAAAGGCTTTCAACAAAGTCCAACATGCATTCATGTTAAAAACCTTAGAAAAAATAGGAATAGATGGCCTCTACCTCAATCTGATCAAAGCCATCTATGACAAACCAACAGCCAACATCATACTAAATGGACATAAACTGAAAACTTTCGCTTTAAAGTCGGGAACAAGACAAGGATGTCCATTGTCACCACTCCTATTCAACATAGTTCTGGAAGCATTAGCAAGAGCAATCAGACAAGAGAGATAAATAAAAGGAATAAGGATAGGAAAGGAAGAAGTCAAACTATCACTATTTGCAGATGACATGATACTACATATGGAGGACCCCAAAAACTCCACAAGAAAACTCCTGGAATTAATTGACAAATTCAGCAGTGTAGCTGGATACAAAGTCAACACCCAAAATTCAATAGCATTCCTATTCATGAACAACAAACTGACTGAGAGAGAAATTGAGGAAACCATACCTTTTAGAATAGCAACCAAGAAATTGAAATACTTAGGAATCAATCTAACAAAGAATGTGAAAGATTTATTCAGTGAAAACTACAGTACTTTGAAAAAGGTGATCGAAGAGGATTTCAATAAATGGAAAAACATACCATGCTCATGGTTAGGAAGGACTAACATTGTGAAAATGGCCATACTACCAAAACTGTTGTACAGATTCAATGCAATTCCCATTAAACTACCATTAGCATACCTCACAGATCTAGAGAAAATATGCCTCAAATTCATCTGGAACCAGAAGAGACCCAGAATATCAAAAGCAATCCTGGGCAATAAGAACAAGTCAGATGGAATCACAATCCCTGACCTGAAATTATACTACAAAGCTACTGTAATAAAATCAACCTGGTACTGGCTAAAAAACAGACCTGAGGATCAATGGAACAGACTGGAGGATGCAACCATAACGAAAAACCCACTCAGCTACCTAATATTTGACAAAGGGCTCAACCAAACTCACTGGAAAAAAGAAGGCCTGTTTAATAAGTGGTGCTGGAAAAACTGACTTGCCTCTTGCCGAAAACTGAAAATAGACCCAAGTCTATCGCCATGCACCAAACTCAAGTCAAAATGGATCACAGACCTCAACATTAAAACAGAAACTCTAAATCTATTGGAAGAGAAATTAGGTAAAAATCTTGAAGACATAGGAGTAGGCAGAGAGTTCATGAACAAAAATGAAGCTGCAAGGGAAACACTTCAAAGAATCAATAATTGGGACCTCATCCTACTGAAAAGTTTTTGTACATCTGAAGAAATCACCAGCAAAGTAAAAAGAAAACCCACAAATTGGGAAAAAGTCCTAGCTGGCTGTCCCTCAGACAAAGGTCTTCTATCTAGAACATACAAAGAATTAAAAAACATGTACCTGTCCAAATTCAAAGACCCAATCCA
The DNA here is from genome assembly GCA_004027595.1 of Dinomys branickii. NCBI lineage: Eukaryota > Metazoa > Chordata > Mammalia > Rodentia > Dinomyidae > Dinomys > Dinomys branickii. The sequence goes on along the minus strand of PVLD010017759.1, from coordinate 72 downwards.
GAAATGGGCATCTGAGATGAATACACACTTCTCAGATAAAGAAATACAAATGGCAAATAAATATATGAGAAA
>PVLD010017758.1:0-40948 GCA_004027595.1 Dinomys branickii | reverse complement strand
TGTGTGTGTGTGTGTGGTGTGTGTATGTGTGTGTGTGGTGTGTGTGTGGTGTGTGTGTGAGTATGTGTGGTGTGCTCATGGTGCTCGTTCCTACCAGACTCTGGCTGACTCAGGCCTGTGGCTCGCTGTCTTCCATCCTGGACCTGCAGCCACCCCGGAAGAGAGCTCCTGCTGGCCAGTCCCAGTGTGGGGCTCCTTGTTCCTGACTTTGGCGTTCTGTAGAACAGCTGTGGTTGGGGAACCCCGCTAACTTCTCTTGTCCCGTGGGCTGCAGCTACCCCATTTCGAGTGCCAGCTGAGTCCCAGCCTTGGCGAGGAGGCACTTCCTTCACATCCTTTTCATCCCAGGGTCCTTAAGTTCTTTTCGTTTCCCCTTAGCTGTTAATCCTGTGTAACAGTGAGTAAGTCAGTAGTCACTCCATGCCCAGATTGCTGTGCGGATCCTGCTTTCTGGCTGATGCTGTACTACTGATCGGACCACCGTGTATGAGCTGGAACTGTACTCGTTCCTCTCCTGAGGAGCAGGGGTTTATGACTCTTTCTTTTGGTCTTTGCACTTGGGGTCTGTGGTACTTCACACGGCTGTTGCCTTCTGTTCACAATTACTGTCTTTTGTGTTTTTCTCACTGTCCTTCCTGTTTAAAGTTGTAGTTACTCTTCGCCAGTACAAGTACTGACGACCACTGTGATGCTCCTGGACCCAGCCAGCGTGGTTACAGGGCAGAAATCTGTCATTAAACATGTCGTCTTTGGTCAGTTTAAATCCAGCTATTAAATGTGTAGAAATTTATATAGGACATTTAATTCAAAAAACATTTAAAAATACGGCACTGGGGATTTGATGACTTAAAAGCCTCTGTTCTTTAAGAAACTTTGTGTTTGAAGTTGAAGTGAGCATCAGGATCCAGCGTTGATGAAGGGACGCTCCAGGGTGCGGTGTCCTCACCGTGGAGTGGCAGGTGCTGTTTCAGTGCTGGGGTTGAACCCAGAGCCGCATGCATGCTGCGAGTGTGTTCTGCCGCATCCCAACCTCACTGCCAGGTTTTTGAGACTTGCAGCTCTCCTAACTGTGAAGGGGCAGGACGTTTTGAGGAGACACCAATCTGCTGGGGATGTAGCTCAGCAGTACAAGTACCTGCCTAGCAAGTACAAGGTCCTGAGTTCAATTCCCAGTACAAAAAAAAAAAAAAAAAAAAAAGAGAAGACACCAGTTTGAGGAGTTAGAATCAGGCCTCTAAATCTATATCAAAAAGTATTTTCTAAAAGATATAAAAGTAAGAATTATCCCCCATTCTATATTTAACTTTTTTCTATGCCTTTCTCGCTGGTTCCTTAACAAACTGTGAGATTTAGAGACTGCTTAAGTCCATGTATCTTCAGCATGGAAAACCATGCCTGACATAAATGCTTAATATGTCAGTCAGATGAGCCAGGTGTGGTGGTGCACAATTATAATCTCCTCACTCTGGGAGACTGAGGCAGGAGAATTACAAGTCTGAAACCAGCCTTGGCAACCTAGTGACTTAATGAGACTGTCACAAAAAATCTTAAGAAAGGTGGGTGATGCTGGAGATGTGCTCAGTATGGAGGCCCTGGGTTTAATCTCTAGGACCAGAAAAAAAAAAACCCAACTGAATAAAATGAATGAATTGAGATTTAAGAGGTGGAGTAATTCTAGGTGATCATATCATTGAAAGATAATTCAGTGATAATCAACAAAATGATTATACCTGGTATGGGGAAATAGATATATAACAAAAAAGGTATAGATTTGCAGTTTTTGAAGAGTAATTTGAAATGTTTGTTTTCTTAGCAATTCTGTTTTCAGTGAATTTTCTTATATAGTACACCTTATATCTATAAAGGAGAAATGGATCAATGATAATTATTTTGGCCCCAGAAATCCTCTTTTTTAAAAAAAATTATTGAAAACTTCAGAGAACTTTTACTTATGTGTATTATAGCTATTAATATTTACCATTCTAGAAGTTTTTAGAAAGTTACTATATTACACTGAAAATAAGAAATACACTGCATGTTATCATAAAGTGACAGTTTTATGAAAAAACTGCTCTTCTAAAGGAAAAAGGAAACAGAAGAAGAGTAGCACTCCTTTATATTTTAACGCCTGATTTAAAATAAGAGAGTGATGTGCATTGTGGTCCCAGCCACCCTGAGGGCCAGGAGAGGACAGCTTGACCCTGGGAGCTTGGGGCCAGACATCATGTACGCACTGGCCATTTGAAAAATGTTGGTTCCCTGAGTTATGCAGATTTTGTCTCAAAAATGTTTGTATTGTTGCAGATCTCTAAAGGAAAAAGTAGAGCATTGGCAGCTGTCAAGCTTGGGAAGTGGGTTGACAGCTGAATTTTATTGCTGACAATAACACCCTTGGTTTCTTCCTTGAAGTATTATGCTCACTTTTTGTTTTTTGATAAGATAACTGCCAAATATTCAAGTCTGAGTAAGTATAGTTTGTTTTACAGAAGTTTAAAAAGATGTGTTTTCAGGGGTTGATATTAATACATCTAATTCTTTTTACTCCTTCATCAAGGGTGTTCTTTTTTGTTTGTTTTGAGACTGAGTCTCGCTGTGTAGTTCAGGCTTCCCTTGAACTTGTGGTGATCCTTATGCCCCGGTCTCCCGAGTGCTGGGATTACAGCATAAAGGACATTCTTAAGTGAATCTGGCATTGATGTTTTATGAGTGACTGTCAATAAAGAGCTAATAATTACTAGGAAGTATAGCTTGGTACTGTTGCTGTGGTTTCTGCCAAGAGGCCAGCAGTTTTCGTTGCTACTGTTTTTAGACCATCAGTGCGAATGTCACTGGACTGAAAACTGCAGCTGCTGTCTTGGTGTTGTTATCAGAATGGTTTTGACCTCTGTTTTAGTCACTTTTCTCAGATCTGGGGCAAAATACCCAACACCCACAATATCGAAGGAGGAGAGGTCTATTTTGGCCCACGATTCAGAAGTTTCAGCCCTGGTAGAGTTGGCGGCCTAGCGAGAGGCCTGGTGGGAAAGGCATGCACATCATGGAGGGCAGGAAGCAGAGAACAAGGGGACGATCCCGGGGAAGTGAACCCTCTGGGTCATCCCCACTGATCCACCGTCCCTGCAGCCAAGGTCCGCCTCCTACCAGGAAGCCAGCTCAGTGCCCCTCATTCCAGTCAGATCCCTGGAGCCCTGCCTATGAGCGTAGAGGTCTTTTGGGGACATCCAGATCTAAACCATAACATTTTTATTCTTTTCTTGAAAGGACTTACCAGGAAGCCAATAATTTGAGGAACACACTTTGAGAGTGGACGCATACATGTATATACACACACACACACTACACACCTCATGTGTACACACACATGCACATGGATGTTTCATCAGTAGAAGAAATCTCAAAATTGAATTGTTTGATATGTAACTATATAGATATGTCATAATTTAGCCACTAATAGAATTCTGCAGCTATTTGAGATAACACTGGAAAGATGCCCAAGATATTTTTTAAGGTAAAGAAAAAAATGTACAGTGGCATGTTTGGTCAGGTCCCATTTATGTGTAAGTGGACAAACCTGTTTGTGCAAAGACACGCATCTGTATAGTGTATGTGACTTCTGGGGTAGGTAGGAGGAGAGGTACTTTTCATTTTTGCCTTGTGCTTTCTTAAACGATCAGCTTGTCACTGGGTGAAAGGGCATGACTTTTGACTTGGTTTAAGTTCTTGGCTTTTTATCTGTGGCTAACGGGTTACCTTCAGTTTGTCTCCACATGTTTCCATTTCATAAATTGGAAGTTTCTTATTAATCTTAATAACCGAGTAATTTATCTCTCTCAGTAAATGGTACAGTTCACTTGTAATACTTGATGCCTGTAGCAAACCCTGCAGGCAGCAGCTGTGGCTGGGTGCAGGGAAATACTGGTTGCTCCTCCATCTTGGTAGCTCCTCTCACTTTTTTAGTAAGTAAACCTAGCAGTAAAGGAGTCTTGTTGGAATCCAGAGTCATCAGAGATATCTCACTGTTCCAGGGCTAGGACATACAGGACTTTCTGTGCTCAGATAAATTTAGACCCAAATCTTCTTCTACTAATTACTAGCAATGTGCCCTTATATAAATTAACAGCTGTGTCTTGTTTTCTTATTAGTAAGAGAGGGTACAGTAGTATCCTATTAGTGAGAGAGGGTACGGTAGTATCTTACTAGAGAGAGAGGGCAATGATTGTGTCTGTAATATGTCTGGCTCCTGCCTGATGCATGCTGGGTAGCATTCACTACTGTGTGTTGCTCGGTTAGTTTACTATCCCTTTACTAGTCACATCCTCTTATCTCTCTGTAGTTTTGTGCTGTTCTGCTGTGAAGTTTTTGGATAGTCTTTTACACTTCTGGATGTTTCCTCTTCTTGCAAGTTCTCCACGTTTGCTGTAGGCTGAGTTACTCTCCCTTGCTCAGTTATGCAGCTCGTCAAATGAGTTATGCACCACTGAACTCATTTTATTTTATTTTTTTACTTTTTTAATTTGCAAAATTCTTGAATTTACAGTACAGAGCCTAAAATAATATTACAATGAACACCTGTATGCCTTTCCTCCAAGTTCACTATAAACATTTGCCACCTTTTGTCTTTTTCTGTGTGTCTTCCTCATTTTTTCTTCTGAATTACTTCAGAATAATTTCTTAAGGATAATAAAGGTCTGAGACATTTCACCTGCACTTCCCATGTTTCCTATATGACCACAAAATCGTATCACACCCATGAGATTTAACATTGATACAATCTTATAAAATAAGCAGTTCATGTTTCCCCCGCTTGTCCTACAATTGTCCTTTTTAGCTTTTGTTTTGTTTTGAGACTTGCTTTTTTTGCCAGGCTGGCTTAAACTTGTGCTCCTTCTGTCTCAGCTTCCTGAGTGTTGAGTTTACAGTGTTTGCAGTTTCTTTGTGTGTGTGTGTGTGTGTGTATCTTTTTGAAACAAGGTTTCCCTAGGCAGTTCAGGCTGGTCTTGTACTCACTTTATAGTCTAGGCTGGCCTTGAATGCATAGGAATCCTCCTGCCTCAGACTCCCAACACACTGAATTTTTAAGGCGTGTAGAACAGTTGTTCAGCAAGAGGCTTCACAATCTGAATCCAACTGATTGTTTTCTCCTGATTATGGTCGTTTTATTATATCAGTTACCAGACTGTAATCTCATACGAAAAGAGACCAGCAGCTCCTGCCAGCTAAGCAAGGACCTTAACCCAGCTCAGCCTTGGTGTTTCCTAGAGCTGGCCTGCCCTTCCTACCTGCGCTGGGCTAACTTCTCCTGTTGAACACAGACTACTTCGCAGAACATGAACGTTTGATAAAGTCACTCTAGGGATTTGGATCAAGAAAAAACAAGACCACCCCGTAGTCATGCCTGAAAGTAAAAAACACAAATAATTGTTCACGTCCACCAAATGATCAAACCTGCCCTGGTCCTGCCTCCTGCTGCCTCTTTGTAAGTGACAGGCTTAGCCTCACTTTATTCTTCCTGAGTCATGGTGAGTTGCATTAAGAATCTGAGACTCATAGAATTACATAGATTTCATAGAATTATAGAATTACCTCCACTTCCTGAAAGCATCCAGTCTAGGGTAAAACTTCTTCCCTTGAAGTTGTCTTCAGAGCACCTGACATAAACCCCAACTGTATAAGTCCTTTCTAATAACACTGCCGTGCAGCACTTCCAGCTTCGCAGTGGTGAGTGTTTTCTCTCCTTGCGGGAGTCATAAGTCTACCTTCTTTAACTAGAGTGGTGTTCTTGGTGTTCCTTGGCTTGAGGGAATTCACACCTGAGAATCTTGGTCTCTTGTTCTCTTTTTCCTCTGAATGATTTCAGGAATCATCAGTGTCAACCATTGAGGTGGCTTCGTATCTGTCAAGGATAAGTTTTAGTTCCGTGTAACTGGTTGTTTTTAAATCGCTGACATTTGAATTAAGAAGTTGTAAACTCTGCTGTATATGAGTTGTTCTAAATAATTATAAATAAAATTCAGAGAAAATACCAAAGGCAACTTATAGATCAGAGACAGGCTTTGGTTAGGATGTTTGAATTTAGTCTTTCTTCTCAGATTTTAATGCACAAAGCATTGTGGGGTAATTTGGAGTAGAGGAGTGACTTACATCTGTTACACGGACATGTGGAATACGTGATATATAGTGTTGCGCAGTGACCTTCCTAGGAAGAATTTGTTTTGCACTTCCTGTCTCTGCCTACAATTTTTTTACTCTGTCACAGGAAAATAAGCGTTGGCACTCAGTGCAAATGGAAAGCAGCGGTGAGAAAAGCACCTGTCTGATTTCTCATGCTGGTGCTGCCTTTCAGGGGATGTTTTGAGAGTAGTTTCAGGGGCATTGTCTGCCATTAGGATGACTGAACATTGCTCCCTTTTCAAGAAAATTAAGAAACTAGGTGGTGTTTTATGTCTACGTAAAGACCCGTAGTTGTTACAATGCAATCCATCTCCATCTCTTTGTTTATGCTACTAATATTACTTTTTTCTGTTATTCTGAAATCTTTTAAGAAAGTACAGGACGAAGAAGTACCTATGTTCTTTTATCATGTTTGTTCTGATGATAGGATACGATGTAATTGAACCATTCAAATGCATGTGCCATTATTTTTTTCTGTATTCCACTTTAAAAAAATAATCTAATTCATCTCTGCTTGTCCAGGGTTAGTGGACTAGAAGTGAATAGATGAATAGAATTATCAGAAAGACAAGCTTTTGACACATATATTGCATTGCTTAAGCATTTGGTCTAGCTGAATGGAGGGGTGAGATGAATCATATTAGGATTAAAGCCCCACATTTTAATCTATTTTTTTAAACAGAAATAAAATCTTTGTAGGTGTCATTAATTATTAAGATGTGTTCCATTAAAATGTCTCAACAAGTAGTTAATGTGTTTAAAGATGATATGAGATCGTCTTGTGGGTTGACATGTAAAAAAGGATTGCATTTTTCTGGGTTTCTCCTCCAAGGTTATTGATGTTTACAGAATTACTGATATTAATTCACAGCCAGTGGAGTTGACTATTTTTAAAGTGTAATTACATTGGACTACAATCATAGACACAGGTTCATACTTCCTTAGACAACAGGAAGAATAGTGAGTACTTCACCTCTGTGGCTGGTAGATTTTTCCCAAGATTGAATAATTTAGAACATTTTCAGGCCAAAGAATTTGCTCTACTTACTGGAATTCTTGGAAGTTTGTTTCTAGATACTATTAGGTAGGTAATATTAGTAAGCTAAGAGTGTAAATTTAAATTTGATATCGGGAGAGTGGGATTTAATTGAACTTAGAATTAATAGGGGGGCTGATTTAGCATAATGGATTATGCTAGGCTTTGTTTCTTGTGGCAAAACTTAAGGGAGTCAGTCTCTTTCCATGGCCAAAGGTCTGGAGGGGGCTCGGGTGGCAGCTTCAGGGCCATCAGGAATTCCTGCTCCTGCTGTGTGGCTCTGCCCTTTTCAGCCACCTACTTCAGGTCCTTCCTGAAAAGAGGAAGGGGTGACGGACGGGGAGAAGGAGTGAGGGAGGGCACGTACCAGCTGTCCTTGGAGCAGGTTTCTGGGAAGCTATCCTTGAACTTTTGTTTGTATGATATTGGCCTGAGCTTGGCCCGTGTCCACATCTAACTCCAAGACAGCCTGACAATTGTCTTTTTTTATGGACTACAGTGTATCCAGTTAAAAACTGAGGCTAAATTTGCTCAGGGTCAAAGTAAGAACAGGAATTTGGATAGCAGCTGGCAGCCTGTTCCATTGTCAAAGCAGAATCCTACATGTTAGGGAACCTTTCTGGAACTGACTGCCACTTACCTGATGCCCTTAGCGGGCCCTGGGCGCTTGGAGGTTGTTAAAAAACGTTATGGAGCTTTTCTCTAGAAAGGTGACTCTCTGCTTACCTGTGTGGTATTCTGTAGCATTGTTGTCTTGGGAACCTATCCATGGATCATGGCCTAGGATTTACATTTTTTTGGTTTTTTGGAGGGGAGTTCTTTAAAGCTTTTTATTATAAAAATAAGTTCATAATAGTTTTACAAATTGATGGGTTTCACTGTGACATTGCCGAATCTGTATATGCTGCACTTTAGTCACTTCTACCTCCACTCCCCTTCTCTTTTCACATTCTATTTTTAATCATGTATTTATTAGTGCCTGTTACTTCTTCAGGACCTTGGGTCCTAGTGTGGTATTTTCAGTACACGCGTAAAACATATTTTCGTCAGATCCATTCCTCTTTCCCCCTCCAAGACTTACCCCCTTTGTCTTGTCTCGTGGTAGTAGCCTTTCTACTTACATGCCAAGCCTTGCGATGCTTTTGCGGACCCACTTTTAAGATTTCTCTTCAGAAAGTTTCACTGGAAGACAGGTTTTGGGCAGTTTTTGTTATTTATTCTCACAGTCAACAGACGTCCGCTAGCATGTTCCATCTGTTATTTGCTACGACAGCTCTTGGGCATTCAGGGTCACCAGGGTCATCTGCTAAGCACTGGCCATGTGGCTGACGCGGAACAGGGATCCTTAAGTGTGGTATTTATTTTCTCCATTGTCTGCCCAAGAGCTGGTAGCCAGTGAATGGCGGAGCTGGTGTCTGAACCTGGGTCTAACCCCAGTGCCTTTTTAAAGTTTGATGAAGTAAGCACTGCAAGGCCCAGGATGCAGAGGATGTTTTAGTAGTTCAGTTTCAGATTCTTGCCTGGGCTTCTGTAAGAGGAAGCTCTCTGTGCCTTAGCTTCTTGGTAATACTTTGCAGAGCCACTTAAAATGTTTAAGTATGCGGTGCTGCTGCCCTTTGGCTTCTGTATTTTTAAATTTCATTGCAATCAGCATTTGAGAGATGCTGACTGATGGCTCTTACCTGAGTTGCACAAAATGTTCATATTTGAAAATGTCTTATCAGCCTTCAGATTCTATATATCAGTAAAAATTTCTACGCACACCGCCTTCCTGTCGCCTTGCAGAGTGGAACTCGCCGGTGCTCGTCCCTCTCTTCTCACAAGCTGCTGTCACTGACACCTTGGAGTCGCACTCAGAAGTCGGCAGAAAAGCTGTTTGTTTTTAGCTGAGGTTTTTGCCCACCCATAATACAGATGTTCTCATAATTTTCTCTCTTCAGCCACTTTATAAGTCATAAAGAAGAGAGAAGGGCAAAGTCTCTGAGTAATTACAACATTAAATTGTGAGAGCAAACCATTTGAGTTCTTTTATCTTTTCAGCTTAGTTTCAATCACCAGATCCTTGAACAATAAACGTCTTACACTGACAGGCTCTATGAACACACTGTTTATTTATCAATGGATACTTCTGCCTCTTGTTCTCAGAAACATTATTTTCTTGCTGATTCTAACTGGGATAGAATCTAGATGTGACTTCCAAAGTTTGCGTACTAAGCACAGCACACAGGCCGTGGTCCGCCGGAGCTGCTGTCCCATCTTTGGATGTAGATGTCATGAAGCGGCGTTTGATTGTTCTCTGTGTCAGTGTTGATTTGCATTTAATTCCAGGACGATTTGATGAAACTGTCATAGAAGAGAGAAGACAGTGTGCCGAGGACCTGCTGCAGTTCTCCGCCAACATCCCTGCTCTTTACAACAGCAGACAGCTCGAAGACTTTTTCAAGGTTTGTCTGTCTGTCTGGAATGTTTTGTGTCTTATTAAACATTTTTGTTTTCTAACTTATAGTAAATGCAAGTAAAAAAACCCCCTCTATTATCCACTAAAAAAATAGGAGTTAGTAGCTAAATAAACAAGTTAGTAGTTGATAAGCGTAAGTGGCATATATTCTGTTTCTTGGTGTAGAAATGTGTATGATTTTTGATGCCTAAGTTTTGAAAAATTGCTAATTGCAGCAGTCTAGAGGCTGAGGGAGGAGGATTGCAAGGTTGAACCCAGCCTATGCAACTTAGTGACTTAGTGAGATTCTGTCTCAAAAATAAAAGGGAGGGGCCTTGGGATGGTCATAGCTCTGTGCAGAGGCCCTGAGTTAAATTCCTAGACCTCCCCCGTCAAAGGCAAAGGATTTAGGGATTATCTAATTCTTCCCATCATAATAGAAATATATTTTTAATAATTATGTACTATGAATCTTCTCTAGTTATTTTCACCTTTGAGTTTTCTTTCAGTGGCACAGTTCTCTTTGGGATTAAACCACTACAAGCCCATATTACATTTGTTGTAATTAGGTTGATTTGCGTAAAGATATAACAAAAATGGTCACTGGACAGTCTTATAGAAGTAAGCCAATGCACATTATATTATCTGTGATCATATTAGTGTTTTAAGACTCTTCGTATGTGATGCTTTAATTCTGGGTTTATTATTTTTAGTAATGCCTTTGTAATTCATTTTGAACTGAGCCTGTGCAAGTTGTCACTTGGCATCAGTTTTTAACCACCACATCTTCTCCGCTGAATGCAATTAACCTTCTAAAAAGGGCTAGGTGATTGTGTCGTAGTTGTTTCTTTACCTGCAAATAGCCCATTTATATAAATTGAATTTCTTAGGCTTTATCAACAACAAGGTATATTAGTAGCAATATACTTAATTTTCCTGATGCTAGTGGATCTACACAGAAAATTTATTTTCTATGACTTCTTTTAGTTTACTAGAGAAAGTTGATCTTTGGAAAGACATTGTCTGCAATGTCAATTTTTCATTAGTCTGCAAGCTAGGCTGACATGAATGTGGCTGCTGCTATGGCCCAATGGGGATCTTCAGGATCAAGGCTGAGACGGACCAGAGATTCAGCTCATGCTGCTCTCTGTCAGTGTTTCTGTCTGGTAGGAGGTCTGTGCTTGGAGGAGAAGGCATTATTGTTCAGCTAGGGAAATTCTGCTTTGTGGAATTGTGAAAGGCAAATTAACTCACATTTTATGGCTAAGGAAACTGGTCTGGGGATGAATGAATGGCAGATTGTAGACTTCCAACACTGGAAATAAGTGTTACCTGTTCATTGTAGTCTTTGTTTTGGATCTCTGAGTTCCTTGTTGTAATTGCTACTGGAAGACATTCACTTTTAGACTTAGAAATGAGAAGGAGACACTTGCTCTTACAATTTGTGAAAGATTGGACAAGGTTTTTTTTTTTTTTTTTTGGCAGCATCTTGCTATGTAGTTCAGGCTGGCCTTGAACTTGCTACATAGCCCAGACTGGCCTCGAATTTATGGCAATCCTCCTGCCTCAGCCTCCCCAGTGCTGGGATTATAGGTGTGTGCTACCATGCCTGGCAAGATTGGAGAGTTTAAGAGAAGTGCAGCTAATTGTAGAAAATATCCTGGAACTGTTTTATGCAGTTTTCTGAGCAGGAGCAGGATGCTGATTTGGGAATAATTCAACAGTAGTACTTAGTTTTTTAAATAGAGAAAAGAAAATATGGTTTTTAGGTCTATTTATCTGCCAGCAAAACAAAACACATCAAACCAAAACATGCCATATTAACGTTAGAAAAAGATTTATTTAACTCATCTCTTGCTTAGGCAAGGGAGTTGTCTAGAGCTGGCACAGAGGTTAGTGACGTAACCAAGGGTCTAGGTATCTGGGCTTGGGTATGAAAGGTAAACGGTCAAAAGAAGTGAGCCAGTGTGAAATGCTTCCCAGGAAGTCTGGGTAGGTAGTCCTTATGTATCGTTGACCAGAGCTGGGTCAGATGTCCTTACTGTGGCAGAATATGGCAAGGGGACTCTGAGCTTCCCAATTCTCATCCTAGGTGAGGGTGGGGGGCAGGATTTTGAGCAGCCACTTCATAGGGTGGGCTGCAATAATCAAGTTTTTTTTTTCCTGCAGAAACAGTTATGATACCACATGCAAATGACCACATTGCAATTTGATTAGACTGACTTTTCTTTTGCGCATTCCTCTATTACCCTCTTCCACCTTCAGAAATTCATAGTGTATTTCCAAAGTGCTTCAAGTGTACAGTATGTTCCCATCACATACAGTACTTTCCCATCACAAATGCATATGGTTATATATTTATTAACGACAGCTTTATTGACACCTTAAAATTACCGGTTGTAGGTGTGATTTCACTGACTATCGGTACACTTACAGAGTGGTGGAGTTGTCACCACCAAACAATTATAAATCATTCCCGTGACCTCAAACAACCCCTGTGCCCTTTGCCTAGTGAGGCCCTTCCCCCTTCCCTGGGCAGGCACCCGCTTCTGTCTCCAGATTTTCAACATTTCAGATACATGGAATTATATAGTAAGTGGTCTTTTGTTCTTGTTTCTTTAATGTAATGTTTTTGAGTTCATCCATGTTCTATCATGTACCAGCATTCCATTTTTTCATGTTCCTCAGCAGTATTCCATTTTGGTACCTCTCACCCTTAGTGGAGAGGTATGTTTCTAGATGTTTCATAGATATGTAAAACCACCTGTAATAACCAAACCCTCTATATGCTGTATTTTTTTTCTGTTCACACATAAAGTAGAGCTCAATTTATAAATAGGTAGTAAGAGATTAGCAACAATAAATAATAAATTGTGAGCAATGATCACAGTATACTAGAGTAAAAGTTATTTAAGTTGGGCATGATGGTATATGCCCATATTTTGAGCATTATGGGAGATTGAGGCAAAGAGGATTGTAAGTTTGGGCTCAGCCTGGGCAATTTAGTGAGACTCTGTCCCAAAATAAAAAATAATAAAGGGGCTAGGTGTGTCACTCTGAAGTCTCTGGGTTTAACCCCCAGGATCACCAAACACAGTCACTGATTTCACTTTTCTAATGGCTAATAATATTTCACTTGGTTTCCTGTGCATATGAATGTGTCTTGTTTGGTGAAAGGCTTATTACAATCTACTATCTTAACCAGGCATGGTGGTTCATGATTGTAATCTCAGCACTCAGAAGGCTGAGGCAGGAGGATCACTGTGAGTTTGAGGCCAGCCTGGGCTACATAGTGAAGTCAAGACTAGCCTGAACTGAGAGCCAGTCTCAAAAAACAGAAAACAAACCCCACAACAAAAAAGACCTACTGTTTTGATTGGTTTGTCTTGTTGAGTTGTAAGAGTTCTGAATGTATTCTGGATAAAAGTTTTTTTTTCAACATGTGATTTGTAATATTTTCTTCCAATCTGTAGCGTATCTTCATTTTAGTGATGGTGTCATTTGAAGCACAAAAGCTTTTGTTTTGATGACATATAAAAATCAATGTTTTTCTTTTTTGGGTCATGTTATTGTTGTCAGAGGTTTTTGACTAGCACAATGCCATGAAGATTTTCTTGAGTGTTTTTTCTAAAAGTTTACATTTAGGCCTGTGATCTACTTCAGTTATTTTGTGTGTGTGGTCAAAGTAATGATCTAAACCCGTCCTTTGGCACAGGAATACCTCAGCACCATTTGATGAAGAGACTGAATTGTGTTGGCTGTGTTGCTGAAAATAAATTAACTGTAAATGTGATGGTTTATTTCTGGCCTGTTGGTGTGATCTGTTAATCCAGGCGCCTGTTCTTATACCAGTACCATACTGTTTTGATTACTGTAGCGTGATGTTTTGAAATCAGACTGTATAAGCTTGCCCAGTTTATTTTTTCTTTTCCAAAATTCTTATGGCAATTTTGAGTCCTTTGAATTTCCATAAAATCTTTTAATTACCATTTTGTTTGTAATGAAAAGAAAATTGTCACAGCACTTTTTTTGTCTTTTTGAGACAGGGTCTCACTATGCAGTGCAGGCTGGCCTTGAACTCACTTTGTAGCCCAGGCTGACCTTGAACTCACAATGATCCTCTTACCTCAGCCTCCCGAGTGCCATTTCAGTTGTGTGCCACCACACTTGGCCTTCCTCATAGAACTTTTAACTCGGAACTTCATTTTGGAAATTGTCGTCTTGATAATACTATGTCTAAGCGGTGAGCATAAAATGGCTCTCCATTTATTTAGATATCCTTTAATTTCTTTTGGTAGTGTTTTATAATTTTCAGGGTATAATTTTTGTGCTTCTTTTGTTAATTTTTTTGTTAAGAGTTTTAATCTGGTGATGCTTCCATCCAAGTACTGACCAGGCCTGACCCTGCTTAGCTTCTGAGATCAGGCGAGATCAGGCGCATTCAGGGTGGTATGGCCATAGACTTGTGATGCTAATAGTGAATAGAATTATAGTTTTTTACTTATTATGCTTTAAAGGTTCATTCATGTTGCATCCTGGATTGGCAGTTCATTCCTTTTTATGGCTATGTAATGCTCCTTCCTATGGCTTTGGATGTGCTGCAATTTGTTTTACCATATCAGTTGATACACATTTGGGTTGTCTGTCTTCAGCTATTATGATGATGCTATTAAGAATATTGGCATATGGCTCTTAAATACATTTTCATTTCTTTTTTGGGAGTAGAATTGACATAGGAAGATTGCTAATTCTAATTCAACTTGTTATTTTTTTGTCTTTTTGAGACAGGGTCTTGCTATGCAGTTCAGGCTGGCCTTGAGCTCACTTTGTAGCACAGGCTGGTCTTGAACTCACAACAATCCTCCTGCCTCAGCCTCCCAAGTGCTAAGATTACAAGCGTTCACCACCAAGCCCAGCAAATTCAACTTATTGTTATGTGTCTGTTCTTTTTTTTCTTTTTGGTAACTTCAGTCTTTTTAGGAATTTACATCTAAATTGTATACTTGATTGGTATAAAGCTGTTCATAATATTCCTTTACAATACATTTAGCTTTCTTTTTTAAAAAATTTGATCTTATTTGTTTATTAGTCTTAGAAAAACCTTATTTTGGACTGAACTCAGGTTTTGAAATGGAAGCTTTCAGACAGTACAACTGGATTGCGTGACAACCTGTTCTAACATTTTCCTTGGGGACACTAGTGTTGGGGCATGGGACTGTTGGTAGAGGGCAGGGTGAAGGATGGTAGTAGCGGGAGCATATTATTCTAAGTATTTATAGTTGCTCAAGGGTTGTAAGCTCTTCCGTCTTTAACTGGTATTCAGTCAATGAAGTCATAGCACAAGGCCGAACTGCCTCTCTGCTGATGCACTCCCTAGTTGCGCGTAGAGTAGAAGTTACCTGTTGAAGCCCCGACCTGCAAACCTTGTCTGAGTAAAATGATGGCCACAGAGACATCAATTTTACATTTATTTCTGTACCTTTTAAAAAGTTTTTCCTTACTGAAAACATCTTAAATTGTGTTAGTTTTACCCACGTTGTGTATAAGTGGTACTGACTTCAGTGGCTTCTCAGATCCCCCGAGCTACTATTATGTGATGCTGCACTTTTTGATTTGATAAAATTCAGTGACTTCCCCATGGGTTCCATCCGTTACCACTAAAGTGACCAGTCCCTGAGGACGCTGAATAACATTCTTTAGCTGCTGGCTTTTTCTTGTGCATTTCCTTTTTGAGTGCTTTTGACAGATTTAAAATAACACACTTTGGTTAAAAGCCACACACTATTATAAACATGATAATGCTTCTTTTACATTTGAAATAGTAGGCTATTTTTAGAGTAGATTAGGTTTAATGAAAAATAGAAAGCGTTTTCCCTTGTCCCCCTCCCAAGTCGCACCCTACTTTCCTCCCGTTAAGGTCATGCATTGGTGTGGTGCATTTGTTCCAATTGCTGAACCAGTGCTGAGATACTTTTTTTTTTAAAGCCACTGTAATCTACTCTAGTAGGTTGGTAGTTTCTGTAATCCTTATACTGTACTTAGTTGAGGTAACTCATATTTACTTAATTTTTTTCATACTCCCGATGACAAGGAAACATAAGTGCTCTGATCTTTTCTAGGGCGGTGTAATTAATGATGGTTCTGAATTAATTGGCCCTGCTGAAGCTTGCTCGGACTCCCTTGCTGATACCATTGCTGAGAGCAGTACGGAAGGTAAGAGGCTTTCTAGTTTTTGCACTGCAAAGATTTGATTGCAGAAGACTATAAGTCATCTCTGCCCTGCCATAAAAACAGATACACATAGGGATTCGAAGGTCTTTCACTGATTTTTAAGGCCCCCCGTTTTAACATCACTGACTCTGGTACACTAATAGGGGGCTGATGATTCCTCACACATAATTGGCAACTTTTTTCTTTCTTAGTGGTCTATAAATTAGCCAGTCATCATACAGTTAATGGTGTCTTAGATTTGATGACATGGATACAGTGAGCACGTTAGCATTGAGGAAGGGAGTGTCGTGTGCAAGGTAGCACAGTTTGTCGTGCACGTCTGTCTTACTAAAGTTTATTTAGCAGTGCCTGACTTTTACACAGTGAGTTTCAAGGATGGCTTTGAAAATTCAGTCATCTACCCAGAAAGAATAAGCCTAAGGCAGTTTTTGTGTTTTTGATATATCTTGTAATAACATGAATCTAAACAAAAGCAGTTTTTGTACTTTTAATGAGCTTAATTCAAGAGTACTTAATTTTGTTTGATTCCTTGAATTCATGTACTTGAATTTAGATTTTAATATGTGCATTTTAACCTTTGCAGTTTTGTTACTCATTTTCTTTGTGGGAAAATTATGAAATTTTAAAAGAGAGACAGATTGGAGGATGGGGGTGCCTTTCAAGAGAAAATAGATTTATTCAAAGGATATTAGGTTTGATTTACTAAAGGTAGGAGGTTGGACTAGATAATATTTGTTGGTCTCTTTCATGACTGGGAGTTGCTGGTAAAGGACAATGCTTGGTGACTGACATAAGAGATCGCTGTAGTCTCAACACAGTGCCACCCCGGGTGTGTGTGTGTGTATGTGTGTGACAGCCACACTGACATAGATCTGTTGCGGGACATCCCCATCTGGATTTGGTACAAATAGCGAGTCCTGTGTGCTATGTGGGATGGCATACTTCCTTTTCTTTTCCTCTTTTTGATGCTGCTATATTGAGAATTGTTAGTTTTTTGTTTTTTGTTTTTTTTGAGCCAAGGTCTCACTGTGCATTTGAGGCTGGCCTTGAGCTTACTTTATAGCCCAGATTACAGAATTGTTAGTTTAGCTTTTAGTTTTTTTCTTTTGCCTCTCCTTGACTTACAAGGAAAGTCCATTTGGTTAAGCCTGGAGTTCTGCTTAATGTAAGGATGACACATGTCTCAGGGCCTCCATTGAGCCCACAGTACCATTAATTCCATCCCGATTCTGCCCAGAAATCATAGAAAAAACGTTGTTGACAGTAATTTTATACTCCGTCATGCTTTTTGGGAGAAAGCATCTATTCTCCATGATCTGTTTTAATCAGAGACCACTGGTAGGACTTTGCAAATGTAGACTATTTCTCTTTTTATCTTTATGATACAAGAGGCAAAGTTGCATGATGAAGCAGTGGCTCTATTCTTTTGACACCCACAGTAAATCTTTATTAGTAGGTGGGAGCTCAGCATGATGAGAGTAGGGCATTCCAGGGCCTGTTTGGTTTTCAGTAATCACTGGAGGAAGCAGTACCAAGGTGGTTTGTCTGTTGGAGTCCAGCAGAGAAGAGGAGGTGCACTGTTACTCGGGATGATTTTCTTAGGACAATGTTCTAAAATACGGAGGGCTGTTCAGGGTGAACATGTGGCAGTTTCAGTGCTGAGATACACGTAGGGTGGACCTGTAGTTTATTGTCTGTTGGAATACTTCTGAGAAGCAGAGTTGATGCTGTGTTAGTAATGTCAGCAAGGCCACAAGCATGACTTAGGGCTGCCCTGGCGAGCTGGTCTCTATGGGTGACCCTGGTAGACCTTGTTTTTTTTTTTTTAATCTCTGAACTTTTAATACAATGTGCTCCTTGGAAGGATTTATCTTTTATTTTATTTTAAAGAGAATAAAATAAAAAGAAACTAACAAAATAACAACAACACAGGCAAAAACAAAACAAAACAAAAACAATAAAAATGATACAGGATTTCAGCACAAAATGATAAGAATTAACAGTGGTTGTTATAGTACATATTGTTATCTTCAGCAAAGTTGCTCAGATTATCAGATGTAAGAATACCACATTGATCAGATTTATCTTTTGGAAATCAAAGTTCTTTTGTGAGAGAAATTAGAAGCAACATTTTTGTTAAAAAGACAGAAAAAGACTCATGACATTTAAAACTAACAATGGCTTTTAAAAAAAATCTTTTTGAGACAGAGGTTCACTATGCAGTTAAGGGTGGCCTTGAACTTACTTTGTTGCTCAGGCTGGCCTTGAACTTCCAATGATCCTGTGTCTCAGCCTCTTGAGTGCTGGGATTACAGACATGTGCTGCCATTCCCGGCCAACAGTGACTTTTTATGCTATCAGTTTAGGTTTTCAGCTCCGTTGCTATCTAACCACACTGGAGTCCACAGGAATGAACAGCATGAAAATAGAAAAGCTGTTAATGCTTGTGGCCCCCTCCCATCCTCTATGCCTGGTTGTGAATCCTGCTGAACGACACCACATTGACAGATACAGATAGATGAACGTGTCAGGGGCTGGGGATATAGCTCAGTGGAATAAGCGCTTGCCTAGCAAGTGCAGGGTCCTGAGTTTGATCCCCAGTACCGCAAAAAAAAAAAAAAAAAAAAAAAAGAACGTGTCAGACAGCTTGCACATTCGTTGGTATTTGAGAGGGAAAATGGCTTGAGTATCATGAGATTGCCTGGCATGGTGGGAAAGTGTACTTGGTGCCAAAAGGTCTGGAAACTGCAGAGGTGACTCGAGGAGAGAGCAGAAGAGTAGGAGAACTGGTAGCCAGCCAAGCCCCACAGGTACGCAGTGCAATGGGGTTGTGCTGATAAATGCACACTGTTTGGGTTTAAAGCCAAGATGTGAGGGGATTCACTCTGTAACAGTGCCTCTGAGGTTAGTATTTTAACTGATAATTTGAAGGTGGATTCCATGTTTCCTGTTTGTGAGTTAGTAGAAGGAGCCAGAGGGGCAAATCTTGATATGCAGTCTCTTTCAGTTACAACTAATAAAGACTTCATTGTAGAATAGTGTGGTGTATTGACCTGTATTCTATCACTATAACAAAATACCCAAGACCAGATGCTTTATAAAGAAAAGAGGTTTATTTACTTCATGGTTTTAGAGACTGGGAGAGTGGCCTATTTCTATGGTCTCTGATGAGGGGCCCCTTCGCTGCATCACAGCATGATAAAAGTACAGAAAGGATGGGAAATAGTTGTGTGCAAAAGGGATCACAGGATGAGACAGGAGGCCAGGGACTGGAGAGACAATCTAGAGTCCTGCCTCCAACTACTGGGGATTGAACCCAGGGCCCTTGCACTAAGCTACACCCACATCCCTTTGTTTATTTTTGTTTTTGACAGGGTCTCACTGAGTCACTACATTGTCCAGGTTGGGATTGAACTTGTGATCCTCCTGTTTCTGCTTCTCAGAGTTCTAGGATTACAGCTTTTTTTTTTTTTTTTTTAATAATATCCACTCCCTTGGGAACTCACTGGGGTCCCAGGGGAATGGCATCAGTTTCTACGAGAGTGCTGTCCCCAGTGACCTAACTTCGTCCCCGTAGGTCGCATATCTTGCTGGTGCTATGGCATCATCACCGCCACGCCGAGGGCCGAGCTTCCAGACACACACACTCACGGTGCTCAAGCCGTGGCCAAGCTGGAGTGTGCGGCATGCTTGCCGCTTCTCTGAGAACAGAGGCAAAGGCCATGCAGTTGTTATTTTTGTTAGTTCCTGAAAAGTGCAACCAACACATCCTACTTCACTTTGAAATAAAAGTTCTGATGAAAACAATAGTCTGTGATTTTTGTTTCTCTTTTTAAATTAAAATTATTTTATATTATACTGGAATTGAGAAACCCCCTGGGATTTCATAAAGGCAGTAAATTGGTGATTTATTTTTAGGAAATTAATTTTTTTTAGTATGAAACTGGAAATTATAAAATTTGTCAGAGTTTTTAGATACCAGCATTTTATGTTTTTAAGATACAATATTTGTTATTCTTTATCTCCTTTGTCCAGAACAGTTAAGCTGTATTTTCTCTGAGATGAAAGGAGATCTCAGGGGCTGCTCATGCCTTCCATAGTAAGTCTCAGTCTCTTGTTGGACGTGAGCTTAGCTGTGGAGTTTCAGTGACATTTGTGGGAACCTGCCCAGAGAGGCGTGTGGGGACTGGGCCATGCTGGCCTTGTACTGGCGCCTTTGATGTTGGGCGCATCTCCTCTGATAACCTGTACCATTTCCTCTTCCTGATACATGACTTGACTCCATTGCAGTTTTGGGTGGAATGTTTTCCAGGTTCGTGCAGTAAAATACTTTGGTGGTCATAACCACAAATACAGAGGGAGAGATCAGTTTCTTATGTGTAGCCGTTCTTAAGGGTGAAATTCTTAATGTCTCCTGCAGCAGCAACACCTACCGGCTTTGGAGGGCGGGCCTATAGGTTATAGACGAAGGACTCCCCAAGAGCACACTGTAGTAGCTGTGGAGACGAGGAAGCTGTCCTGAACTAACCACGTCAGGGTAAATGCGGTATACATTTGAGAGCAGCATGCAGCGCTGGTTTGCATAAGGGATTTCTTAAAATGACATTTGTCCCTGTGCGATGGTATTTGTTGTAGTAGGTCACATGTCCTGCTGGTAGTGTCAGGGTAGTACTATTTCTGCGTGTAGATAGGCACTGGGATTGTGGGTAGATTGTTAAACTGAATAGTGTTGACTATGTTTAAAACATTGTGGGACTAACCATAGGGTTATTTAAATTTGATAAAGACCTAGTATCAAAATATTCATTTTCTATTACTTGTGTTATTTTCATTTGGTGTGTTATATATCTTGAGGCAGGATCATTTTGAACAGGAACTTTCTGTGGTTGTTTGATTTCCTAATACCCTAAGTCTATGTTTAAGATTAGTTTAAAGCCTATGTAACACAGGGTGCAATATAACAGAAAAATCTAATTAAAAGTAATTTAAATTTAAAGTAAAAGTTTTACTCTACAAATGCCCACTAGATGGCACCATGAGCACTCTAAATCTCTTGACTGGGATTATGCTAAACCTTCCAGTGTTAAGAGTATGTATTGCTTACTCAGCTTGAAGAAACTTTATTTTTTTCCCGTGAAGTGCTTATTTCCTCAGCTTTATTTTATTAGCTGCCATTTATTACTCGAATTTGCCTCAGTGGAGGAGATTAGCATAAACAGAAAATAAGAACAGGTCATTTTTCTCAAAATGAACACAAACGAGAAGTGTGTGTGTGTGTGTGTGTGTGTGTGTGTGTACACGAAACAGGTGACACACATTATACCAAGGACTCTCGGAAACCCCAGGTCTGTTGAGGATAATATTGGATATCAGGAGTTTAAGGGTCGGGTGGGGCAAATAAAGCATTGGTGATACATAGTAGGAATCAGGGCTTTAGGTACAAGGAACAGTAAAAATGATATAAACGCCTTATTTGGTAAGTAAAAACTTCGGTGTTTCAAAGGGGGTAGGTCTTGTGTCTAAAACAGTGTGGATATTTGGGAACATTCACAGGAATGTATAATATTCTGCAGGGGGGAGACTTAGTTTTGGAGGGGAGGCAGGAAGAACCCACGTTGGCATAGGAGTCCCAGCATGCGCTTCTGCGCTCTGGCAGCAGTGTGGCCCCAGAGCCCAGAGAAGATCAGGATGAGCAGCAGGGTAAACGCTCAGTGGGGAAAAGGGAAGCCAAGCAATGAATTCTTACTGTTCACAGTAACAGTTTGATTGTAGTTATGACCAGTGTGTTCTTCGTGGAACTTCCTTTGTGTCGTATCAGATACACAGCAGACATTCTGATGCTCTTTTCACAGCTGTTCTAGTGTGAGCACAAAGATATCCCCAAGACATTATTAAAACGGCAAAGAAGGAACAGCTCTTCATAGTGACATTGGTAGTTCTGAGTGATGACCAGGGCATCAAGTAGAGGAGTCTTAGGTGGCCTTGAGCTTTTACACTGAGGCATTCATTTCAGGTCATGTAAGGCTTGTTTCTTAGTGGAAACCAATCTGTATGTCTTCCCCCTCAGAGTAACCTTTGTTCTCCTGGATAGATACCTGGCTTTGTGCATGAAGCATGAGTCACTGCTACTAGGACAAGCAGAAATTCCCTCTGGTTGACTGTGGCAATGTTTGAACCTCAGAGTTCACTGAAGCCTATAAGCTAATAATAATGAGGCAATGGATTTTATATATAGTCGCCCATGAGAGCCCGCCTGTTGTTCTAAAGGAAAGTGATCTCTTTTTACAGATGGTCTTCAAATACAGATTTCTGATAGCTTTTGGTATAAAGATTTTTTTCTGTGGCAGCTCAGCCTTTTCCTTTGGGGCCTTTCAGCCACAGTGTCCTAGACAGATTCTGCTATACTGCCCTACTCCAAGCAGTTCAAAGCACAGAGGTGAGGGTAGGTAGGTGAACTGGGATGCTAAATAAACCCCTCGTGTCTGTAGTAGCTTTCTAACAAGTCACCTGGGGCCCTCTAATATTCCTGAGACTAGACTCTCTGTGATATGAACCTGGAGGCAGAGTGCTTTCATAGAACCTCTGACTTTCCCCTTGTATCACTTCCAAAAAAGCTTTAGGTGCTTGACTTGATGGTGCTGGTGAAGGCTGCACCTTTTACTCTTGTGACAACCTAGAGGCCTCTGTAAGGATGTGCTGACTTCAGGTTGGCTTGACTTTGGGCAGAGTCTCTGTCTCGTGTCAGTTATCAGTAGTGCCTTGGCTGTCTTATCCACAGGACTCTGCCCACTTACCTGACCTGAGAAATTGATTTTGGGCAAATTTTCTTTCTGCGTTTTAGTTTTTACCTCATATAATACTTATATGTTGTTTTGAGTAAAACAAGTTGAATTGTAGGACCATGATTTCTAGGACCAGTGTATTAAGCAAGTGTATTAGGTATATAAGATAAATAAATTAGGTTTGGGTATTTATGTGCCATAAATGGGGCTCATTGCTGTAGAGGTGAAAGCAGTTTTTTAAAAAATGAGTTTGTTTTGTGGCTCACGGTTTCAGAGGTTACAGTACATGGTCTAGTGGCTTTGGCTTTTGGGCTTACAGTGAGATAGAACATCATGGTGGGAGCAGGTGGCAGAGAAAACCACTTACCTCAGGGCAGGTACAAGGTACAGAAAGAGGAGAAGGGGCCAAGACTTCATGTCCCCTTCAATGGTAGGCCGTTATTGACTTAATTTCTTTCTACAACCTCCTAGTAGCACTGTGGGTGGGGGACCAAGCCTTTAGCACACAGGCCTTTGGGGACATTTCATTTCCAGACATAGCAAGATATCATCTTGAGGCTGTGGGTGTAGCTAAGCTCAGTTGCAGAGTGCATGCCTAGCATGTGTGAGGCACTCTGTTTGATTCCCAGCACCAAAAGGAAAAAAAACAAAACAAAATAAAACCAAACCAAACCTCCCATGAGCACTTTGGAGAATACTTCACTGAAAAGGAATTGAGAAAAAAGGCATCAGCACATTTTGGAAAATGATTAGTTGTGCTGTATGTCCAAGGAGATGTCTTTAGTAATATTTATAACTTTATTCTCAAGCAAACTCCCAGTTTTAGTTTTGTAGCATTTCCTTTGATATTTTTCAGATATGGAGCTTAAGGGCTTACTGCACACAAAGAATGTTGTGAAATTCATATTACAGAGTCACCTATAACCTTACCAAACAGAGACGATTACTATTAATACTTAGTCTATACTTTAAGCTTTTTCCCCCATGTGTTGGTGTTTTAAAATTAGGATTATGGTATACATACTATTTTGCACTGTGATATTTTTATATGATATATCATGAATACCTTAGCACTAAGCATTCTCCCATAGAATGATTTTTAATGGCTGTATAGTATTTTATCATAAGGAGGTACCATAATTGTCTCCTGTTGGAAATTTATGCTATGTGCAGTTTCACATTTTTTGATGGACATTCTTGTACATAGATCATATCTCTGATTGATTTTGGTATAAAAGCTGAATTTCCAGGTTAGAGATAAAAGTAGTATATGTGCTTGTGATATACATTGCCAAATTATCATCCAAAAAGATTGACCAAAGTCTTTTGTCCTTTTGTTTCTCCCAGTTTGGCAAAAATGTGCCTCTTCCCGACCTGCTTGCATTTTTGTTGTTGTTGTTTGCTTGCTTGTAAAGAGTCTTCATTTAGAAATTAGGTAGAATTTGAAAAAGAAACATTTTGTATAGAACATTTATTTACTTAATTTCATGTCCTTTCTCTCGTAGATGATTTGACGGTCATACTTTTCTGGTATAATTTCATTTAATTATAATTCTCTTTGCTAATAAAATAAGGTCACAAAGGTAAAAGGAAGTGTGACTGTGTTCCTAGATTTTTGTGGTCAAAAGCCAAGAAACTGAGTACACGTAACTCTACCCCTTTGCCCTCTGGTATTATTGTTCTTGTTAGAAATGAAAATCAGGCTCAGCATGAAACAGAACAGCGTGATAGATGGTGTGAAGGTTATAGTGACAAGACACCGGAGAACAGACAATGGACGTAGAACACAGCATTTCCTTTCTTTTGTGATTAGCTGTACAAACCAGAACTTTTTTTTTATTAATTTCAGTGTACTACATTATATGACTGTACCATTGTAAGAACCAAATTTGCATTGAAATACTTACAATATTTCAAAAATTTCTTAAATGTTTCCCATATTTCTCAGAATAATGGATAAATAACTTTTGAGGTTGCTGTAACAGATTCTGGGTCTAAAGTACTGCCCGCAGGCTGAAGTGTGGGCAGCTGAAATGGCTTCCCCTAGGTCCTGTGAATCTCAGTCGAGATTGTGGGATTCATGAAATCTCTTGGTTATGGGGAAGAGAATCAGTTCTTTATGGGGATTCTAAGGACTTGAAAAAAAAGTGAAAATAAGGATATATTGACAGGGTGCCAAAGTAGTGTCTGTGAAGCTGATTGGGAAATTGAGCTTAGCTGCCACTGGCAGGTTTTTGCTCTAAGTTACTCGATTTGATATGAAGTAAGCAATTTGGGTTTGTAACAGAGGTTGGCAAACCATGGCCCAGGGGCCAAATCTGGCAGCCGCCTGTTTCTGTGTGGCCTATGTGCTAAGAGTGGTTTTCACATCCTTGCAATGGTTAAAACCCCCCAAAGCATGTTATATTATGATGTGAAAGTGATACGGAGTTAACGTTTCAGTGTCCATAAATAAAGTCTTATTGAAACATGGCCATACTTTTCCATTTACCTGTTGTCTTACGGCTGCTTTGGTGCTTCCGCGGCAAAGTTGAGTACCTGAGACAGACACCATGTGGTTGACAGAGCTTGCATGTTTACACTCTGGCTCTTTATAGAAGAGCGTTTGCTGATCCCTGATCTTAGAATTATAGAATTGTGCAGTGTAATCCATTGTCAACTTTGAGTTAGTATTTAGCCCTGAGGAAATCATTTTCTTTCCTTAGAAACTTGGCAGTTAATAGTCACTGTGACTCAGTCTCATGGGTGTAGTTGTTCCCCAAACATTTTTTTTTACATAACTAGAATTATGAATCTTAACTTATGTGAGTGTGTTTTTCAGACCCCTGGGCGCTCGTGAGCTCTTTTCAGGGGAAGCAGAGAGTAGAAATTATTTTGGTAGCAATATTAGGGCATTCCGTGCCTTCTCACCCTGTTCACCTTTGCACTCATAATGCAAAAGCTGTGGGAGTAAAACTGCTGTCTTTAGGCGTCAGGACAGCGCCCCCAAACGACAGCCGCGGGCATTGCGTGCTCGGCAAAGCCAGGGCTAATTCCTCCTCAGAGCAGCCTTGGCAAAGCAGTTAAAGACTGTTAATTTATTAAATCTCCTCCTTTGGGTACACGCCTGTTTAATATTCTGTGTGACAAACTGAAAGTATACATAAAGCACTGTGCACACCTCTACTACCATGGTTGGCCTATTTGGAGACCATGCTTGGAGCTGTACGTGGAACTGGTTGCGTTTTTCATGGGACACCATTTTGCTCAAACAGTTGACACTATTGTTGCTCAAACTTGGGTACTTGGCACTTTATTTTTCCTGAAAGTAACTGAAGGTAGTGGGCACTTTAAGGAAGACAACCGATAGTGTTTGTTGCCCATGGGTTTTCAGCCCCATAGGAGGAATTTTAGATGATTTCTACTTTGAGTTCAACAGTTTCCCAGTATGTAAAGAATTTTCCAATGAGATTGGTGGTATTTCCAACAAATGTGTTTTTTTTGGATATTGCAATAATGAAATGTGGTGTCAACATTTGGAAGATCTGTGTAACTCAGGGAACTGATATTTTTAAAATGACGCATGTGTTACATACTCAAGCTTGAGTAATAGATCCATTTAGAGTACAAGAAAGACCAGTGGATTCAGCTGTAACAGAAATAGAAATTTCATTAATAGGATTTTATATTCCATAATGCCGTTAGCTTTAAGAAGCTGTTTCTTGTGAATTTTTGGTGTCGTATCAAAGAAGAATATCCATAGTTACCTGCAAAGCCTTGAAAAACACTTGTGTTTTCATTATATCTCCTTGTGACATTTTCTTCATATCTTTTGCCCAAAATGACATGTGATGACATGTTGTCCAGTGAAGTACGATAATGTAGTCATATTCTGTTAAGCCAGACATTAGCATGATTTGAAAAATTGTGAAAGAGTACTACTTCTCTCAACAATTTTGTTTTTGTTTTGGTAAATGTAGTTATTTTCCATAGAATTTATGTGAATGTGTAATGCTCCCTAATGTTTTGCTTAGTCTCCCTTTCTTAAATCAGTATCATATTGGTAAATATTTACAGCTGTCATCCATAAACCCAAAAGCTGTCTAAGGTCTAAATCATTTTTAAGAATTAAAGAGAGGTCCTGAGACCGCATGATTTGCCATCTGCTGGTAAAGAGTGTGTTTATACATCATGAAGTCAGTTACATGAAACAGGAGAAGTAATTTTCACTGCTAACTAGTTTTTTAATACCCACTATTTATTTTTTGTCTGAAAACTAAAGAGTTAATTGTGGTCCAAAGTTCACTCCAAAGCCCTGTGAAAGAGGCAGAAACAAAACCTTCTAAACATTTAATCCTTTAGAAAACTTCAAAGCATACATTTTCCAGATATGGATAGTTAACTAAAGGCTCACTTTGGGATGCCTTACTTCAATATTGTTTAATTATTAGATAATTGTCATACAGTTATAATTTCATGGTAATCTATTATGCTTTAAATGCATTAACTTTATTCCTCATTTAAAGCCTTGCATGAGAAGTAAATTATTAAGAAATTACTACTGTTGGCCACACTGTTTTAGGAGCTGAGATCAAGTACTTTCTTTAGTCTTACTCCAAAGCTTTTATTCCTTTCCCTGTACCATAACGTTACTTAAAGCAGCTATGCATTCAGGCAGTTGTTTTCTATAGACAGTTTGCAAGATCTTGTGGTAAACATTCATTTTTTTCTTTTTCGATATTTTGAGACAGGGTCTCACTAGGTAGCTCAGGCTGGCCTCGAACTCTCGGTGACCCTCCTGTCCCAGCCTCCCAAGTTCTGGGATTAAGGCATGTGCCACCATGCCTGATTCAGAGGCTCGTTTTGATAACGAGGCTAGATGGAGACTTGTCTTCAATTTTAGTTTGGTGATTAAGGCAAGATTACCTTCCAGAGTTATAAAGAGATAATGTAAAAGTGAATGAACTAAACTAAAACAAATTGCTGGACACTGACTTCCCTCAGTACATTGTGGCCTTCCTAATTGAATTGGACAGTATGAGTAGATGAGTAGTGTGATTTGTATTCTTTTGGCTGATACTGCATTTAATATGTTTACTATTGTGATCCTATTTCTAGGTTTCTCCAGTGACAGTGATCTGATATCTCTTACTGTTGATGTGGATTCTGTTGCCGAGTTAGATGATGGAATGGCTTCCAATCGAAATTCTCCCATTAGAACTTTTGGTCTCAGTCTTTCTTCGGACTCTTCAGCTCTAGGGGCTGTTGCCTCTGACAGTGAACAAAACAAAACAGAAGAGCGGGAAAGTCGGAGCCTCTTTCCTGGCAGTTTAAGACCTAAACTTGGCAGGAGAGATTATTTGGAGAAAGCAGGAGAATTAATAAAACTGGCCTTGAAAAAGGAAGAGGAAGATGACTATGAAGCTGCCTCTGATTTTTATAGGAAGGGAGTTGACTTACTCCTGGAAGGTGTTCAAGGTACAGTTTTACCTGTATTTATATGCTGTGATATGTTCTTATGTTGGTAT
Organism: Dinomys branickii; assembly: GCA_004027595.1. Taxonomy (NCBI): domain Eukaryota; kingdom Metazoa; phylum Chordata; class Mammalia; order Rodentia; family Dinomyidae; genus Dinomys; species Dinomys branickii. The sequence goes on along the minus strand of PVLD010017758.1, from coordinate 12,784 downwards.
TTGCAAAAACATATGAATATGTAACTGTATCTTCTCCATAATCCTGTACTGAAACAAGATTGAACATGAGAAATTACTAAATATTAAATGACATTATCAGAGGTGTTGAACTCAATACTTTGATCAGTTGATCTACAGAAGTGGAATTCTTTTAAAAAAATTAGCAAGTCTCCAAGTCTCTTGTACAAGTAAGTACTTATCTGTCTTTCCTGCCATGACTGTGTTGTTCACCAGGAGTACTGACGGAGAATCTCCAGTGCTTTTGCTCTCAACAGCTGAAAGACAGAACACGAAATGGGTCTTTAAAACTAAGAGTATGAAGTGTTCTTGTGCTTGCTCACCACGATGTTCTTTGTTAGTTGCAGTAAATTCTCATCTGATTAATTTAGACGATATAGAACATATGGAGGTGTCATGGTTACTTTTCTCTCGTTGCTGAGACAAAATACCCAACACCCAAAATCAAGGGAGGAAAGGTTTATTTAGCTTACAGTTGGTGGAGGTTTCAGTCCATACTTCGCTGTCTCAGAGGCAGAGTGGCACATGGCAGAGGGCAAATGTTCATGGCGGCAGAGCACAGCAAAAACCACAAGAGCAAAAGGGAGGAATGGCGGCAAGCAGCCTCTTCTCTTCCCTTACCTTGTAAACAGCCTACCCCCACCCAGGGGACGTGTACCTCTCACACAATCTCCATGCCCTCCTCTTTCACAGGCTCAGGATATATACAAAGTAAGCACCCCGGCTTCCTGCTGAATCACTCAGCCAAACCTCTGGACTCCCCCAGTTGACACAATGTATCAGCCATAACATTCCACCCCTTGTCAACTTGGCAACCAGACACATTTCTTCAAACCAGTTTCCAGATACAAAGACATGCTTATAATTAGAACCATAACAGGAGGTAAATGCAACTCAGTGTCAAAAAGTAGAACCTTTGTTTTTTTAAAGTATCTTTTGTTTTTGATTTTTAGATGAAGCATGCTGCAGTTTTTGGACACATTAATCAGAGGCTGATGTGACTTTCTTCCAGTGCTTTTCTTTCTAGAAAGACCATCCTTTCCACTGTTGTTCTGTGATCTTTGATTTGTCATCGCCATTCCGATGACCACAGTCTCCTGTTTTCCTGACACATGTTCCTGCAGGATGTCCTCTCACTGTGCTGTCGGCCTGCATTCAGCCTCCTACTTTACTCTTCCTAAGCATGCGCTTAAGTCTTGCGGTGTGGTGGTGGGAGGGTGCGTACCAGGCCGAGGAATAGGGAGTGTATGTGTGTGAACTGCTTCTTAACCAGCCTATTAATCTAGTCTCCTATTTCTAGTGTTCTCTCCTGTGTTCATAGCTACCTATTGTGCTGTGTAAGTCAGTCAGCTTCTTGAGTTTCCTGTTAGCTACTGCTTGTCCATGTACATTCTTTGCTCCCATGTTAGTGGAGCTTTAGGCAAGGCCGTCGCTAGATGGATGTGTTCAATTTGCCGTCTTCAGCTGGAAATTCAGATTTTACAATTGCTGTCTACAGGTATTTCAGTGGGCCTTGCGATTAAAAAGCTTTGAATGCTTTGTGTGGAATCTTGCTATTTGTTTTTTTCTTGGTTCGTAATTGTTGCCTTACTGAAGGTGCTGATATACAGTCATTTGGAATCTGTAACACACAGTTTCAAATAATTGATTACAATATTCATTTCCTACTAAATTTTATGTAATTTTAGCTATAAATTGTAAGGTTTCTAACTGGGAATCTAATACTGCAGTTACTTGTTCTCCTGGTTTTCACACAGACTTTGTTTTGAAATAGCCCCATAGTCTGTTGGGGTGTTTGTTTGCTAGTGGAGAGTTCTGGTCTTAAACTTCCATTCACTTTTATTCTTTGCCTTAAGTCTTATCTTGGCTTGGGAGTTTAAAATGGGGAGCAGTTGCAAAAAATCTGCTCAGATTCCCCCTTTCCAGATAATTATGTGCTAAAATTTCACTGGTGTTTAATCGAAATATGCAAAACATGTTGGTATGGTATCTTTCTGTTTAAAAGTTAGTTGCATTTAATCTTAGAACACTTCATAATGTGACCGCTTGATGGCAGCAAAAAATAAAAATCGTAGCTTCACAATGAAAACTATGGATACATATCAGTGAAAAACAAAAAATACTTCATTTAGTTCTTTTGCTGGTTATTTTTGGTGAATTATTTTTCCACTAGAGCTTGATACTAACCCTACTAGACTTCCATCCTAAGGAATGTTAAACATTTAAACATGTTCTCCTATTTAATGGGCATCTGTCCTGAAACTGCTATACCCATCCCTGCTCTGGATTGGGTTTTGTTGTTAATGTGCCATAGAATCCAGAAAGTTAATAACTGATTTATTATTTTTAGTCTTTTATTGCTTGTTTATAATGTGGCCAGTTTTAATTAAAAACAAAGTATATGAACCATAGTCATAAAATTCTAATTTTTTAATTTCTGGCTTTTAAAAAACTTATCTTTAGACTTAATTTTTTGACAACATATAAAAGAATGTTTCAATCCTGATGGTTACACACTTCACTATGTGTAGCATGTGAGGTCAGAGTCGTGTTTCCAGTCTGGATTCTACGTAAGAGTATCCCAGTCACCACCCAACAGACACGTGCCCTTATCCTCTAATTTGTGGGAGAGTTGGAGGTTCTAGCTTGTGAGCTTGATTTGAAAGTTATGCTCAGCAAAGATGCTTCCTTGGGGAAAGTTTATCCTAGTGTGACAAAACTGTTGCTGAAATATCATTAGAACCAATAACACATATAAATGATTTTAATTTAACTCTCTTGACAGTTGTTCTTGTGACAGGTTGATTTGCACACTTTATAATAAATAATTATTTCTGGATGTCTGATAATCTAGTGAAAATAATCTTTTGGAGCTAAGTAGGAACACTTTATATAGAGATTGTCATGGGTTGGAAGCTTGTGTTATTTTATTGCTAAACTGTTCTTGATAAAGCAGCTTATCTGATTGTTAGTAGGTCTATAAAAGTGGCTCAGTGTTTTTCTGACTTTGCTGGTGTTTGTGCAGCTGAGCTCAATGGAAAACACAATAACAGCGGTTCTCTGTGCCCATCTGCTCAGAAAAGCATGCCCTGCTAGGGCTAACTTTGACCTCTCTTTTGAACTTGACAGTTTACTTCTTCTCTTAGTCTAGAAATGTTTCTTGAAATGAAGGTGCCATCTACTCTTCTAAATTCTCAGGTCTTTGTGGATTTGAGAGAAGATCTAAAGGTCAAGGTTGAAGAAATCAACTTGAGTCTTTGAAGAAAATGTTATAGTACTTACCTTTTTATTCCTGTCTTGTTTATGTATTATTGGAAGTGGCTCATAGGGTTAATCTTTATCTCAGGGTAGTCTCATTGGAGTAGTTCAGTTATGGAATGGCAAATGGATTACATAAAGGTATTAGTGAAATGGTTAAATAATAATGACTGTATCTGTCATATCCCTGTCACTGCACAGTATTTTTTACTTACGTTATTTTGAATCTTCAGAATAACCTCCTAAGAGCTGAACTATGGCTGGTTGTACTGGGCTTTGTCTAAGGACACCAAAATTCAGAGGGTACAAGCATCTAATATAATGATTCTAAAAGTTGGCACCTACTTAGCAAGAATAATTATTTAAAACAGGAAGCTACCAGATGGTGAGCATTGTTAGTAACACCCATCTGTGTGCCACATTATGAATTGCAGAACTGATTTGAGAGCTGGTTTTGTATAGTTTGCTCCAGGTGCCAAAATCATTGGTTTGCTCTATCTGTAAGGTAGATATTGCAATCCCCATTTTACAGATGGAAGAAACTAAGACTTACATAAATGAAGTGGTTTCCTTGAGGATGAAGCCAGTAAAGCCAGGATTTTAATCTTGGACTTTCGAAATCCAAATCTTGTCTTCCACTATGCCATCTTTCTTCTGACCCATTCACTCTTTTTGAAGTGGAGAAGCAGCAGACCTATAGTATCATTTTTCAAAACCTATAGCCTTGTATGTCTAGGTACTGCATCATTCAATGACTCTAGTTGAGTTTTGACCATTTCTCCTGATGAGACCACAAAACCATGTGTATTTTTTAGCTTCTTTTGAGTCACTTAGATTGACTCCAAATTGAAGAGTTCTTTCAGATGGAGGGAACTACGACTCATATAAACTAAGTGATTTGCTCAAGGACACAGCTGGTAGGAGTTCAACCCTTCTCTGAAGGGCTGGCTGTAGAACACCCAGACTCTGTAAACGTCACTTGTCTCTGTATGCCGTATGTACTCGAGTGCTGTGAAAGCAGCTGGGATCATTGATTTATTGCTTTGATTGAGAGTTACATGAATATTTTGAAACCTAAAGGATAACCTTGTTTACTTTGGAATGGACAGATATGTGAGAAAGATATATATCTTGGTTTGGCTAAGGGAAGCAAGTCATATAATATCCTATTGTTGAATTACAGATAGGAAAATGTGTAACTTTAAATTTTATTTGAGTTATTTACAGTATTGTTACCTCGAAGGTATTACGAAAGTATTTTCTACTTCACTTTAAGGTATCGCCTAGTTTAGTGCAGAGTGCAATGTAGTGCAAGGCTAGCCAAATTCCAAGCTATATATTTAGTGGGTAATGGTGATAGGACTTTCTTATTTTCTAATGCACTGACTCCTAGCTTTTTAAAATTTATGAACCCCTCTAAGAATTTTTTCTTCTTCTTCAATATTATTTTAACAATAGTTTAGGGCTGCTTGCAATTTTATCTAAATTTGAGCTTTTCCATTCCTGTGGAAAAAAAAAGGCAGTTGGAAGTTTGATTGCAATTGCACTGAATCTGTACAAGCTTTAAGTCTTCCAGTCTGTTGGAATGCAGGATTTCTTTCTGTTTGTATCCATCTTCTTTGAATTTCTTTTAGCAGTGTTTTGTAGTTTTCAGTGAGTCTTTTTCCTCCTGGGTTAAATTTATTTCTAGGTATTCCATTCTGTTGAATGTTATTGTAAGTTGAATTTAAATAATTATTTTCTTTTTAGATTGTTCATTCCTGTTGTGTGTATAGATTCAACAGGTTTGTGTGTGTTGATCTTTACCCACCATCTTGTTGAATTTGCTTAGTAGCTCTGGTTGTTTTACTGTAGAGTCTTTGGGATTTGTATATTTAGGATTGAGTTATCCATGAAGATAGTTTTATGTCTTCCTTTTCAATCTGAATATCTTGGATTTATTTTTCTTGCCTGATGCCCTGGCTAGAACTTCAGTGCAACGGAGAGAGTATTTCAACGGTAGGCATCCTTGTCTCATTCCTGATGATGAGCAAAGTTTTTAATCTTTTACTACTGTATGTAATGTTCATTACTGATTTTCATGGATACCCTTTATCATGTTGAGGGTGTTCCCTTGTATCTCTAGGTTATGGATGTTTTCATCATGAAAAGGTGTTGGATTTCATCCAATGTATTTTTTCTATATTAACTGAAATGATCGTCTTTTTCCTTTGCCCTATTAAGGTGTGTAGTATATTGATTTTCTTATGTTGGACTGCTCTCGTATTCCTAGGATAAGTCCCATTCGCTGCAGAGATTCTTATCCTAAGTTTGAACCCAGTTCTGCCTGTTGACATCTCATCCATATTTTGTCAACGTAATATTGGTGGGAAAGAAGGCATTTTGAAGTTGGAAGTTCCTGTCTACCTTGATCTGGAGATGAGCTATTTCCAAAGAAAGCACTACTAAAAATCCAGAATGTATCTATTATGAAAAAAGTCTTTTCTGTTTTAAAATAGAATCTGTATTCTTCACTGCAATTCAGTAAATTGCCCTTGTTGATAATTTCTTGGATCTTAACTGTTTAGTAGAAAGGATGTTAAAGCAGTGAAATTGAGTTTTCAAAAGAGATTTGAAGTGATTTAAATATGCCTCTTTCTCTCCCATCTTTCCTTCCCCACCAGCTTTGTGGTTTCCTTTTCTTTAGTTGATCCAACAGGAGAAAGCAATTACTAACACAGGGAACTCAGAAGGAGCTATCTCGTGAGTTCAGAGAGAACACTTTAGCTTCTCTGTCCCCGATGATCACAGATGAAAAGGTTCGCCTTTTAAGTTACCTGTACTGAGGTCAGTCCTTCTTTCAGGTTTTGTATTAGACTTGACTCTTTCAGTTATGGGTAACAAAAACCTAAGCAACTCAAAGAAGCCTACGCAGAAAAGGATGTTTTAGCTCACAAAAAAGAGTGTGGTTCACAGGTACACATAGCTGGATTCAGATGTTCCGGAAACGTCACCGGCTCTTGGACTTCCTATTTTCCTGTCCCTGTACACTTGCCATCTCTTTTCCTTGATTTAATCTTCAGGATCCAGGGGAAGAGGGTATTTTTCCCTACTGCTGCAGTGAATGTTCGAGATAGGATAGGCCCAGTGTGGGTCATGTCTTCTGCCTCTGTCTTCCAACCTGGTTGTCGTAGCTATTTGGTCATCTGTGGGAAGGTGGACAGATGAACCAAGGTCCCCGGTGAACCATGTGAACCAAACAGTGTAACTGTAGCATGTTAGAGGAGTGGACCTTAATGAGGAACAGACAAAACCAGTCAAAATGTCACCCTTATCCTTCCTGACTCAACAATGTCATTTATTATATCCTCTCCCCCATCTTTAAAAAACAAAAGGCTGCTTTGATTGTTTTTAAGTTTTCTCTTATAGGTTTCTCAGGCTATAGTTTTCTAGACATTAGGAGTTATATCTTTTTTCAAACTTATTTAAATTTCCAGTTCTTACTTCTCCAAGGGAAGTTGCCATCCTGGTGGCTTAACAATGTGGAGTGATGAGGCCTGCTTACTGTCTTTGTATTCTTGTCTTGCAGGGAGTGGTCCCCTCGACAGTGTCCTTTCTGTTGGTTTGGCCCTCTTCTGTGCAGTATCTTTTTTATTTTTTTATTTTTTTAATTTTTAAGACAAAAGAACCCAGAATAACACAGAAACAATACAGAAAATACCAAGTTATAGAGAAGATAGTGGGGAATTGGCATTGGATGCTGTATAACATAATGTTATCTTTGTATTTGTTATAACAAAAGCAATAAAGGAAATACCAAATTACAGAAGAGACAATAGGGAACCATTGCTGGATGCTGTATTACATAGTGTTGTCTTTGCACTTGTTAACACAAAAACACTAAAGGAAATACCAGATTACAGAGAAAGTAGTAGGGGGTTACTATTGGATGTTGTATTACATAATGTTATCTTCATCTTTATTACTCAGTTATATAGATCTCTTAGGGATGTGACAGGGACAGGGGCAGGTGTCCTGTTTCTCTTGTGTTTCTGTAGGGTCCTTGCCTTCCTCTCATGGCCTTCCTTCCTTCACTCTTTCTCTGCCGCATCTCCAGAGACACCACCCCTTTGTCCAGTATCTGATTCTTTCTAGGAAGGAAGCTTTACTGAGCTTCTGATTTTTAGTGACAATGCTTTGAACTATCAAGTCCCTGTCTGTGTCGAGTTTTAGTATTTAGTGGAGTCTTTTTCTTAGGAATGGTTTTCCCCTGTGCCCCTCTGTATATTTTACCTTTTAAGGAATCAGGTAAGCATCTCCTTCCTGGTCTCCTAATCCACTGGTTGTGCTATGAGGGCCCTGGGAGCCATTTGCTTTCTTTCCCGATTTACAGGACGTCATGATTCTGTTTCCCAATAACACTGAAAATGTGGGTCACATGGGTATTTATTTGCTCTCTTGATTTTTTTGTGTTTTGAGAAGTCCTATGGGGAGATTTGAATGTGAGTGGCGACCATTATCCTCCAGGCCTAGCCGTCCACGTAGATTATTTTGGGAATGTTTAAAAACTTTTTATTCAATTGTAACATATATTGTTATTTTTATACATCATTGGATTCGATTGCCAATCTTTATGCATAATTTTGTATATGTATTTTTCAAATATAGCTATATTCGCTGTGTTTAAAAGTAAGTTATGGACATCATTACCTTTATCTCATAGTTTACCTTGCCAGAAAATAGGATTATTCTTCTAAATAGTCACAGAGCAATTAGTACACATGACAAATTTGAGAAGAATTATATGGGAAGCATTCTAGTTGTTGGTTCAATTTTTTTTTATTAGAAAACCAACTGTTAAGACTGAATATCTATTAGAAAGTTATGTGTATTTCTCTTTTTGTCAGTGTTGCTATATTGTATCCTTTAAGGAATTCGTTTCATACAAGTGGTCACATTTATTAGTTGTAGCGTGATTAGACATCTGTAGGGTCTTTTTTGATACTGGCAATTTGTTGATTTTTCTTTTATTTTTAATCATACGGGGAATTTGTCAGTTTTATTAATGTTAAAAGAATGAACTCTTTTTAAAATTTGTTTTGGTACCCGGAATCCAACTCAGGATCTTGTGCTTGCCAGGCAGGCGCTGTGCAGCTGAGCTATATCCCTGGCCCAAAGAATCAACTCTGGACTTTTTTTGACTACTGTATGTTTTCTATTATGATGTTTTCCTTATTTCCTTTTTTAAGGCTGGACTTTTTATTTTTGAGCTAGAAGCTTACCTAGTTGAGCTTTAGCCTTTTTTTCTTTGTACATTTAGGATTGCAAACTTTCTACTGTTTCTTTAGCTACATTCTGTAGACTGTAATATGGCTTATTTGTTACCAGTTCAAATATTTTCACCTTTCTATTTTGATTCTTTTTTATATCATTTTATCAGTTTTCTATCACTACTGTAAAAATTACCATAAACTTAAAGACTTGCACACAAATTTATTACTTTAGGGTTAGAGGTTAGAAATTTGACATGAGTCTCACTGGGCTAAAGTCAGGGTGTGAGCAGGACTATTTTGGGAGACTGTCATGGAGAACCTGTTTCCTGGTCTTCTGTAGCTTCTAGAGGCCTTTCCTTGCTCTTTCTGGCCTCTCTTCCTCCATCTTCAGAGCTGGCAGTCTTGCATCCTTCTCGCTGGTCTTCCATAGTCGTATCTCACACTGACCTTCACTCTTTCTTCCCAGGAAAGATTATCTGATTTTAAGGACTCAAATGATCTGGTTGGGCCCATACGAACAATCCAGGGTAGTTGCTCAATCCCAAAATCTTAATCTTAATCACATTTGTAAAATTTGTTTAACCAAGTAAAGCAACATAATTCACAGACTACAGGTGTAGGCAATTGACATCTTTAAGAAGCCATTCATTATCCTGTCTACTGAACCTGTGAATTACTTAGAAGATTTCATAAATGTTTTGTTTAATTTTTTGGCAGATAGTTTTTCTCATTAGCTTTTTGTTACTGATTTCTAGGCTTAATTCCATGATGTTTAAAGAATGTAGTCTGAATTATTTTAGTTTTTTGAAATGTGTTGAGGATTTCTTTATAGCCAAGCCACTCTGCCTTTTTGATCATTTTATTACAGGGCTTTGAAATGAGGTGCTCGATACATTAAAAAACTAATCTAAGGGCATCATGATAGAGAGATTTATAGCATCGCTGCTTTTTTCATGTTTGCAGGACATTTTCTCACCTTCTAGTAGTTCCAACTTTATTTTTGGTTGTTTCTTGAAATTGATTTTGCATTGTGTTTGGTGTGATTATTCTCTGATTAACTAATTTATTGGCTTGTATGGGAAAAGCCATCAAATATAGTAAAGTCTTGACAAAAAATAGTTAATCTTTAATGAGTCCAGGCCAAAGATAACTCTTCCCTCTACAAAAGTACCATGTAGATCGATGGAGAACACACATTGAATATGCAGGTGAAGTGAAAGCAGATTAGAAACAAAGAACCCTCAATTGGATTTTTATTGTAGTTGATTGGTTTAGTAGTTGGAGGGTGAATAATGCCTTGACCTGCCCTGCTGATAAAAGGCCCGTCTTTACCTAGACAATAGGAAATAAGATTAGAAGGAATAAATAGTCAGAAGGAGTGAATCATCAGAAAGAGGCAAGTCAGTGATAGGTAGTAATAGTCCTTTTATTTGGAATTAGCTAGTGATACAGGAAGTAGAATACAGAAGGTCTGTAGTGCAACCAGGCAAGCCAGATCAGCTGAGTTCCGTGTCCTGGCAGAGAGCTGAACAGATGTGTTTTGAGAAGTCAACCATGGTAACCATCATGAGTTCACTAGTCCTAAGCCTTCAGTCTTCAGCAATGTTTTTGTTACGTACCTTGAGATTCTTCTGTTAACTCACATGCCCACAAAGCACAGGGACTGTTTCATATAAATGCCACTTCCCGTAGCAGTAGTTACTCCAGTGACCCGTACTTCTTGGCTTTCTCACCCTTAGGTTGAACTTTCTGAGTTTGCTTTGCCTTCTTCTTTCTCCCCCTGGTCTTTAAGCACTGGAATTCACTGAGACTTTGTCTTCAGCCTTCTTAGGCTTCGTACTGTATTTCCTTAGGTGGCGTCAGAGTTATATGACTTCAATAGCTATCCAAGATAGTGCTGTACAGTAGAAACACAATGCAAGACACATATGTAATCTTAAATTTTCTAGTAACCACATTGCAAATAGGATTTCTATCACTGCCTACATGGGAAACACTGTCTTCACCCTACTTTAGGAAGAAACTAAAATTACCTGATCAAATCCCTTCCATAAGAGTTTTTAAGACATGACATCGGGCAACAAAAGACTGGTTTCTGAGAGGAAGCAGACAAATTGGTTGACGCTCATGATTGCCTTGCCTTGTTGTCTTGAATTTCCACGTGGTGGTACAGGGAGAGGTAAGCCATATGGGTCCTCATAGAACCCCAAGTTAAGTAGATGGAGCTGAGAGGCGGGGAGACCAGTGCTGGAGTTCATGGAGCCTCCAGAACAGAGACACAACCACTGTCTGACACGTGGTGTCTTCCTGGTGTGTGGAGAGGAGGCCATGCACAGAGGTGATGGAGCAACCCTGCGGTATCCATCAGCACAGTGAGGGGTGGTGCCCCTGGGGAAGCTGGCCCTGGCCAGCAAGGTGCAGCACTGAAGGACAGGGCACACAGTCCTGGATTGTGATGCAGTGCTGAGCATGGTATCTACTCCCAAGAGGTGTGCTGAAAAACTGCAGTCGCTGGCATTAGGTTAAATACTCAGAAGAAATACTAATTAGTTCTAGGGCCATTGTAACAAATCATACAAGCAAAACCCAAAAGGATCAAACTGTTTTCAAGAAACCTAACTATATCCTATAGTAAAGCTCAAGAATACTAATAGGAGTTAGAAAAATGCTGTCCTCCCCAACAATGTAAAATGTGGCTATAATTCAATTAAAATTACTGTTTATGCAAAGAAACAGAAAAATTGTAATCATAAATGAGGGAAAAAAGAAATCAATCAAACCCACTCAGAAATGACATGATGTTAGAAGTGTCAGACAGGGACTTTAAAAGTTATAACTGTGTTCATTATGTTGAAAAAGATACCATAGATAAAGACATGGGAGAATTACAAAAGGTCATATTGAACTTCTAGGGATGAAAGCTAAGTACAAGAAATAAAAAATAAAAGGGGTAGGATTAATGGTAGATTAGGTATTACAGAAGAAATAGTGAACTTTAAAACATAGCAACAGGAACTATCACAATGGAACACTGAAAAAAGAAGAAAAATTAATTTGATACCAGTGAACTATAGAACAATTTCTGTGTGTATAGTTGGAGCCCTTGAAAAGGGAGGGGGAAACAAAATATTTGAGAAAGTAATGCCTGAAAGCCTTCTAAGTTTAATAAAAACAATCCACAAGTCCAGGAAGCTCAATGAACCCCAAGCACAAAACACAAAAACTACACAAAAGCACATTAAATCTTAAAGGTGGCCAGAAAATAAAGAAAAAAGGTCATTGTAGAACAAAGGTAAGAACAACATTAGGTTTCTTGTTGGAAACCGTGCAGATAAGAGGAATCATTCCAGGATGAATGTAAACTCCATGTACTACAAATAAGTACAGATATAATTAAATAAAAAATAAGTTTTGAAAGAAGAAAATTAATACAGAGGAAGGAAAAAAAAGTCTGCCTTTTGAGAGTCAGCCTTTGAGAATACCTAGTGAGAAAAAAACCTTTCAAAAATGAGGACCAAATAAAAAATTGTTAATTGAGATTTGAACATGTTCATTACATTGACTGTGCTGTCTTCTCTGTTTCCCTTGGTCAGTCTAGCTAATGGCTTGTTGCTTTTGTTATATTTTCCAAAAATTGAGTTTTTATTTCATTTCTCTTCTGTGTATTTTTTCACTTTTTATTTCATTGGTTTCTTTTCCTTCCTGTTTTCTTTTTGTATAGTTCATTCTTTATTGTTTAGACTTCATCTTGAGAGGCGGGAAACCTAAGTTATTGATTTGAGATCACCTTTTCAATGTTGGTGCTTAAAGCTATAATTAGTTTTCCTCTGAACACTGCTTTTGCATCTCATATATTTTGATATGTTGCTTACATTTTCATTCAGCACACTGGGGATTTAGTTCAGTGGTACAGTGCCTGCCCCGCAAGCCTGAGGTCATGAGTTCTATTCCCGGTACCAACCCCCACCCCCGCAAAAAAACCCCAAAAACATTTTCATTCAGCTTGAAATAATTTCTACTTTCCTTTGTAGTTCGTTCTTTGATCCATGTATTAATTTTTTTTTAAATTTTATTTTAAAGACAAAAGAATGGAGACATATGAACCAGAAAAGCCATAAACAATACAGAAAATACAAAATTATACAGAATATAGTAGGGAATTAGAACTGGATGTTGTATTACATAGTTATCTTCACATTAGTTAACACAAAAACATTAAAGGAAATACCAAATTATAGATAAGATAGTAGGGAATT